>RJWM01020736.1:0-36335 GCA_004363535.1 Dasyprocta punctata | reverse complement strand
CAAGAAGCCAGAATTAGAGATCCTATTTGACCCAGCTATCCCACTTTTGGGCATTTTCCCAGAAGAATTGAAAACATCATACCACAGTGATATTTGTGCACCCATGCTTAGAGCAACCCAATTTGTAATAGCCAGATCTTGGAAACAACCAAAGTGCCCATCAATCACTGAATGGATAAGAGGATGTGATATTTTTATACAATGGAGTACTATTTAGCTATCAAGATAGATTGCATCGAGACTTTGACCATACTCATAAGTGAGATAAATCAAACCCACATGTGTAAATACTGTATTGTCTCCATAATGTAAGAAACTGAAAAAGTATATATGATCCAAAATCTACAATAAATACTGTGTAAGGGTAAAGAACTGCTCAAAGAGCAAAAGTAATTGGGAAAGGGAAAAGGAGGAAAGAAGGAAGGGAAAAGGAAAAAGACATGAATCTGTATATACATATATGTAAGTTAACTAAAATGACTATACTGCTGAATGTATTAGTTACTGAGAAAGATTGGTTAATACTCATATGATTAGATCAATTTTACATGTCTATATCTGTTAATGTAAACAACTGTGTTGATGGTAATGATACACAATATTGCAACCATTGTCAAGTTCCTACCATCTTGGTTTGTAAACCTATAATGTTACTGTTGTGGATTTGCTGTTATCATGTTTGTCTCTTTTGCTTTTTGTCTTTCTTATATGTGTCTTTTTTCTTTTAAAAAAAACCAGATTAAAAGAGTAATTGCTTTTTCCATTTCAGACACCAAGTATCCTCATGATTTTTCAGTATTTCATATTTGAGAAGACAAGTACCTTGGGGTTTCCTTTATTTTATCTGCCTCTCTTGTCCTGTAGGTTCAACCAGTGCCTCCCACCATGCACCACACCATGTCCATTCTGGGCTACTGAGTGAGGATCTACCATCAGAGGGAGAAAGACACCACTCTGTCTGCAGCCTGAACACTACAATATGAGATTCAGAATCAAGGGGTGTGACTTTGTGGGGATATGATAGTGAATCAAAAAGAGCAAGCTCCTCAGTCTTCTTCCCATATCTTTACGTTATTTACATTATTCTTAGGAAAGCATAGAGATTTAAGAAATGGAATGGAGCAGTTGAGTAGTGTTCCTGAGTGAACAGATACAAGGACTGAAAACCACAGTCCTTTTTTGTGTCAGTTGCTGCAATTATTGTTTTATAAAGGAGACTAAGCAAGTTTCTAGAAAATGTGACAATGCTTGATATCAGTGAAAGCTGCTGTCAGATCTATGCAAGAACATGAAAAATAGAAGGCAAAGGTGGCCACAAAGCCAAAGGTGAGAAATTGGTGTTGAACAAGAAGGGGCATATTTGGGTGCAGTTAAGATGTGAAGTTATTCAAGTGTAATGGCACATGCCTATAGTCTCAGCATTCTGAGAGTTTAAAGTAGAAGTAACTCAAGTTTGAGCCCAAGTTGGGCAATTCAGCAAGACCCTGTGTCAAAACAAAAAAGGATTGGTAATGATGCTCAGTGCAAAGGCCTGGGTTTAATCAGAGAGAGAGAGAGAGAGAGAGAGAGAGAGAGAGAGAGAGAGAGAGAGCAAGAGTGAGAGAGAGAGAGAGGACATGGTTCATTGGTCCTGGTGGGCAGGGTGGTTCAGGGAGGGGAGAAGAGCTTCATGTGCCTATCACTTCTGTAATCCCATAGGACCAAATACCCAAAATGGCATAGCTGCTGTCCAAATCTTGACACCTTTGACAATTTTAGCCTTCAAATTTGTATTCTATGAAGGAAATCTACTCATGAGCAAAGGCAACATGGACAATGTACATACCCAGCTGTGGCAGCTCCCTGGTACCCCTTATTCTATGCGTTATGTATGCCTCAGAAGCACAGACTTCCAGTGACCCTGTGATGCAGAGAACCTATGCACAGTACTATGTCATCTCATGCTCATGACCCCTAGAAGCAACGGTTTGCTTTCCAACAAGAACATGCTTTAATACAGAAAGAAGAAAAAAGGCCAAGAAACAGAAAAACCAGCACAGATCTTTTCCCACTAATGTTACCTCCCTGTATCAGCTGTGGGTCCATTGCAAAAATGGTGCTAGAGAAGCAAAGGAAAATGGAGCGACCTACAACTCCTTCCTTCCCATTCCTCCTTACTCTTCAGGAAACCACAGGCAAGGTGTTGGTAGAACATACATGTATCAGGAGTAACTTAAGTTAGATTCATGTGGTTTCTACTCTTGTACTAAGAACAAAATACATGTGTGTGGGGGCTAGGAAATACACATGGAGCACTACAGACTGAATGTTTGTGTCCCCTCAAACTTACATGCTGAAATCTAATCCCTGGGGTGATGGTATGAGATTTTTAAAGTTGATTATGGGAATAGAACCTCATGAATGGTATTAGTGATTTATAAAATAAACTGGAAAGAGTCCCCTCTCCCTTCCACCATTTTAATTTAGCAGAAGACAGTACCATCTATGAGCCAGAATTTGAGTCCTGACCAAACCCCAAATCTTCTAGTGCTTTAATCTTTTATTTGTGGCATCCAGAACTGTGAAATTTAAATTTTTCTTGTTTATAAACAACCTAGTTTATGGTATCTTTTTTTTTTTTTCTTTTGCTGCACCGGGAATTGAACTCCCAACCTTGCGCCTGTCAGACACGCACTTAAGTCACTGAGCCAAACTCCTACCCCTGGTTTTTTGAGGCAGGGTTGCACTGTGTAGCTCAGGCCGGCCTTGTGCTCACGTTGTAGCCCAAGCGGGCCTCAAACTCACAATGCTCCTCCTACCTCAGCCTCCCGAGTGCTGGGATTAAAGGCGTGTGCCACCACACCCAGCTTAGTTTATGGTATTTTGTTATAGCAGCACAGACTAAGAGGTTTTCCTTCAGTAACTGTGTGCACAATCAAATTCTCTGATCTTTAATGTTGTGCTTGAACATTTGATGGGACAAGATTGGCCCTAGGAACTACCTATGAGCAAGCTATAGCACGTGGAGTGTCACAGAAATTCCTGGCCAGCCAGTAGTCCCCTGTACTTCTAGAAGACCCTTTCTCCTCCCCTCCTTCTAGGACTTTCTTTGCCAGTCCTGACTAGTCTTCATCTGTCTTGGTTCAGCTCTATTGCATACCCAGATGGTGCACAGATTCTGGAATGCTAGAGTTTACTTGCCACTCACCCAGCTGGCCATTAAGGACTGGGGGCAGCAGGTCACTGATGGGTGAGGAGAAGGTCTAAACCAAGCAGCAGTGCTTGCAATGAGTCTTGCCTCCTTTTCTAACAATCCATGGATATTTAGTCTTTGTGTGTTGCCTCAGGGAAGTGGAGCAGACATTTTGAAATTGCTTCTAATATTAGTATCCTATGATTGCAAAATTTTAGAAAACTTAGATTAGTTCTTGCTATTAGTAACAGCAAAGATGGACTGGGGGCCGAGGAGAGGAGGAAGGTTTATTTGTGATTTCTTCGGAACAAACAGCTTCGCACAGATTTACTTGTTTCGTTTATGTACCTCTCCGCTTGGCAAGCCACACTGATAGGTCAATGCATGCGTACAGCAGTTTCATGTTTCATAAACTGATACTCTAGTTCTCACTACTCTTGAGAACCTGGCAATGTCCATCAGAAGGTTTTCTCCACCTTCAGTCCCACCTTACCCCAACTGTGATCCAGGGCATCTCTTCAGTGGTCAGTGAGATTGCTCTAGGAACCCCAATCTCTCAGACATGCAGCCTTGCTCATCCCATGTGAATCAGCAAGGCAGTTTGCCTTCCCCAGTGCTTCCAGCCAACCCAGTTCTACAATAGCATGGCCCAGCTCACAGCTCACAATTTCTACAGAACACTTTCTTGCTTTGTCTACTCATTCTTTATTCTTTTTGCACTTCCGTAAACGCTTTTATTTTATGTGGAATTCTTTCCATAACAAAGTGTGTAGAATGGTGTAGCGGGTCTTAGACATGAAGGTGCTCTAGTCTGAGAACAACTTAGGTTCATAATATAAATCAATTTACAACCTCCCCCAATACATACATACATACACATATAAATACATACATACGTATGTACATACATAAAAATGTCCATTTATTTACTTATTCATGGAAAATTTCTAGTAAATCATTTGTTCATTTATTTTACAGAAAATGTTCTCATTGTATGATTTCTCTGGCCCAATGTGTGACAGTATAAATGACATTAACTAAACCTTTATCCTCAAGAAAATGAGTCTAGTGATAGAAAAATACAAGTCAACAATTACAGCATGGCAGATTAAGATTGGTTTCAGAAACTCCCCATCATCCCCAGTCTTGATATCAACTTTGCTCAAAAACAAGAAGCTCTTAGCAATGATAACATTTTTTGTTTCTACACCTACATTTTGGTGCCTGCTCAGGGCAAACATACAATACCATTGTGCATAAATCGACCAAAAACATTTTACTTCTGCCTTAAAGAAAAATAACTTAAAAACAATATGAAAATCAATCACTAATGTAAGAAAGACACAATCACTTAACAATACAGCGAGCTACATAGTTCAAGATTACTTTTAATTTATTAAGAGAGAAATGGAAGTAGAGTTGAGCACTTGAGCATTGCCTGGTAATTAAATTTTCTCAAGTCAGCCGCAGTTCTCATTAAGGCCATGTGAGGCAGACCATTCAGTCACAGGGCAGCTTTAATTGTTGTAACACTCTTCTTCTCCATAATGAATTGAAAGCAATTCTCTGTAATCTTCCCCACTGAAACCAGGCCTGCTCTTTGGAGTCCTTGGAATGATTCCCATCCATCTTCCCCATGGTGGCCCTTTCAGAGTTTCAGAACAACTGTCATCTCTGTTTAGTGGTCTCCTATGCAGACTTAGAGTCCTAATCATTGCCACCTGTCCCATGCATTGTGACATTTAGTTCCCTGACCAAACAGCAGCTCACCTCTGAATATACTAGTCTTAATCACTTTCTTCATCACTGAAACAAAACACTCACAACATAAATGAGAAGAAGCTTATTTTAGCTCACGGTTTTTGAAGGTTTTAGGACAGAGTAGGCTGACTCCAAAGCAAGAATGGAATAGTAGAAGTGTCTGGCAAAAGTAAACTGCTCACATCATAGTAGCAACCAAGAGGCAGACAAAAAAGGGAGAAGTCAGAGAGGAGGATATGTCCTTCCAGGTAATGCCTCCAGTCACCCACCTCTCCTAACCAGACCACACCTCCTAACAGCACATTCAGCTGTGAACTCATAAGTGAATTAATTCACAGATGCGTGTAGTGCTCCGATAATTAAATCATCTTCCACACACATGAGAATTCTTGGTGACATTGTAGGTCTAAACCATAATAGCACTTAACTCTGCTCAGCACCTCCTGTGTACACTGATGCTAATTAACAGAGCCTTATTGCTGGGCCACACCCTGTTTCCATAGAAGGGACGGGGCTGCCAAAGCCTCATACATCTGGATACTTAGCCATGTCTCTTCTCCTCTGTGGTTTTGCAGCTATTTTTTTTTTCTAACACCAGGAAAGGTTTAGTACATTTTCCACATTTTGGATCTATTGGAAAATTCTGACTCTGAATTGTAATATGCTTGTGCTGGACCTAGTAGTATTCATACTTTTGATAGGCACATTATCTGTATCTTTATCCAACTAATTGAACATTTTAAGTCAGATATGAAGGCATATTAGAAACCCATCTCATTATTTCCAAGATACAGAGCATTTGCTCTTGAATACCTCCCTTCTTTATTCTTGCTATAAGATTCTCACTTGTGAGTTTATTCTCCATCCCTTTGCTTTCTCTCCTTTGTATTCCCCACTCCTACAACCCAACATCAACCCCACACCAGAAACATACCTAATATTCCATTAGACTTAGTGTGCTCTCATGTAAATTTGAGTGAGAGAAACTCTGGATCTAGAAATATCTTGGTACAAGTTCCAGCTCTGGCCAGGCGTGGTGGTGCACGCCTTTAATCCCAGCACTCGGGAGGCTGAGGTAGGAGGAGCATTGTGAGTTCGAGGTCAGCTTGGGCTACAATGCGAGCACAAGGCCGGCCTGAGCTACACAGTGCGATCCTGCCTCAAAAAACCAGGGCCGGGAGTTTGGCTCAGCGGCTTAAGCGCGACAGGCAGGAGGTTGTGAGTTCGATCCTTGGTGCAGCAAAAAAAACAAAACAAACAAACAAACAAAAAAAACCCACAAGTTCCAGCTCTGAAACTTACTCTCTGAACTAACCATCTCACTGAGTCATTCTTCTTGGCTATAAAATGAGGTTCATACCTATCCTGAAGGACACTTGTGAGAGAAATTTTGTACAAAATGCCCAAACCATAGGTAGCTACTATAGATAATGGTAAAGGTAGAGGTGGGACTGGTGATGGCAATTGTTTTGTAAAATAGCCATGATCAATCCATTTTGATTTTGTGTGTGTGTGTGCTGGGGCTTAAACCTACTTAACTGAGCATGCTAGGCAAGAGGTCTCTCCCTGAGCAACTCCTCTGATCACTTTGCTTCTTTTGTTCTAAGCCTTCTACAGACTCTACATTCATGGTTTGTGGTACTTTTTCTCTTTGAAAGCCTAGATTACGAGCGAAGACTACAATTTAACCTATACCATCCTTAATATATTAGTTTTTTCACGTGAGTAAAGAGTGGCGATTAATTAAAGGTAGAAAATCCTCTACATGTTTCCAAGCAGCTGCTACAATGCTGGGTGCATTTATGGAACTGAACAAATGTTTCTTGAAATAAAAAGGAGAAATTCAAATTGAAGTAAAAGAATACTTTAGAATCCTCAAAGGCATGCAAATACTAAAGAGTATCACAAATGCAGCATATTACAGTTATGTACTATAAAAGTCCCGTGCCTGCCAGGTGAAGATAAGACACTGGAGTAAATACATAATCTTCCACTTTTAGCCCTAATGCTATCATCTTTTATAATAACCATCTGTTTATACATCTGTCTTTTGCAATAGGTCATGATATTCTCTTAGGCAAGTCAAATGTATTTTACATTTTAAAATCTTTTGTCCCTGGCAGTTACCATAATGCCTGGCATATAGTAGGCACATACACATGCAAATAAAAGTTGTTAAAAATAATGAAATAATAATGACCAGGAGAAAGTAATTTTTAACAAGCAAATGTATATTTGTAACAGCTTTGCTGAATAATTTTTCTATAGTTTGGCTATAATAGTAATGAATGTAATAGTGTTAGAACTCAAATATCTATTGTACTTCACAATTTGGCTTTGTGTGCACCAGCTGTTTGGATCTGCATTATGTCTAGATGAGCAGATATTAAGATTCCAGTGCACAGTTAAGCAGAAGAGGCTATTTTAGTCACTTTTTTGTCAGTGGAACAAAATACCTGATACCCACAACTTAAAGGAAAAAAAGGTTTATTTTTGACTCAAGCTTTAGAAGTTTCAGTCCTTGGATGGTTAGCTAGTTCCAGGCAGAAACAGCATGGTAGAAGGGTCTAGTGGAGGAGCTGCTCATGTCATAGCATCCAGGAAGCAGAAAGAAGGGACAGGCAGAGTCAGAGAGGGAGATAAACTTTTGCAGGTCATACTCCTACTGACCTGCCTCTACTAACATCAAGCCAGTCGTAGCACCCCCATCATTAAATCACCTTCCATAAGCCCTACCTCTGAGTATATGAGGTATTAAGGGGGCATTTAAATATAAAGCATAACAGAGGCTAAGGGTCAATAAATATCTCATCCTGGCTTTGTATCTTGTGAGTGGCAAAGCCCAGACTTGCAGCAGCATCTTCTATGGTTTGAGGGTGTCCACCAATGCTCACGTGTTGGAAACTTCATGTCCATTACAACAGTATGGAGAGGTGAGACCTTTAAAAGTTCACCAGGTCATGAGAGCTCTGCCTTCAACCATGAATTAATACCATTACTGAAGCAATGAGAGAATTATCATGCAAGCAGGTTTGTTATAAAAGTGAGTTTATCCCTCCCATGCTCTCCGTCTTGTGTGTTCCTCTATTCTTCTATTTTCCACCATAGGATGACAATATAAAGGCCTTGCCCAAAGCTAGCATGTTGACATCGGACATATAGCCCCCAGAACCACGAGAAATGCATTTTTTTCCTTTACAAATTACTCATGGCATTCTGTTATAACACTACAAAACACACTGAACCTTTCAGCATCAAAAATAAAAGCAAAATAAGATAGTCAAGTGTAAGTTCTCTTCAATGTTTGATTTGAGAATTTTCTTAAAAAGTATGGTTCCTCTACTGTTTAACTGCACTGATTCATCTTCTGGTATTTCTTCTCTTATCACCTACTTTACCCATTTTGAAACAGACATAGAACCAGGGAAGTTCTACAGAGAAAAGTCAAATTTAGCTACAGCATAAGGAATCAATAAAAAAATACAGGATCTCAACTTGGAAATTCTCTTGACTCAGATAAAATGAACACAGACATGATCAATAAACAAGGCAGTTTTTATTGTGGAAGTGACGTGACATTTCTGAGCAAAGTTGATCTACAGAGACACATGACAGAATGATGTTGGCAAATACACCTAGGGTTCTTCTTACAATTGTGATTCCCCCATGGTGGCAGAAATGGATCAGAGTTGCCTCAGGTGAGAAAGAGCTCCAGCAGAGGGCTAATCCTCTAAAGCGAAATGGAAATTCCAGAAATAGAATGAATCTGAGGCAAGAACCCTAGGCAAGGGCCAGCTAGTCTCCACACTGGGGTTTCAGTGTCCTGACCTCAGACCTTTAGTACAAAAGAGGCAAGTGAGGTTTCTCAGGAAAGTCTTCCCCCAATTTATCTGTCTTTGATGTAATAGAGAGATAGGGAATTTAACTAAAAATTTTTGGAGGTACAGAAGTGAGTATCTGCTCATTTGGTTTTGCTTTTTGACCTAGGGAAAAAAAATAATGTTCTCACAAGTTAAAATGTAGGCAAATCTCTGGACACCAATACAAGCAAGAAAATAGCAGAAAAGCTCCAAGGCTTAAAAAACAAAGTTTATGGAAAAACTAAAGAATGTGTAAATCACATGCGATTTTTTTTATCCACATCTCTTTAATTTTAGGAGACTCTGTAGCGTAATATCTTTACTTTGCAAGAATCAAACACATGAAATAGGCTATTAATGGTGCCTTGGGGCCTTCATATGATTTTAAATTCTCCTTTCAACTTCCAAGCAAATACAAAATAGCTTTTCACTGACTCTTCTTTTTCAAAATTGTATCCATCCTTATAATTTGATGTTTTATCTTCAACAAATTCTGTTCAGCAATTCGTCTTTCACTGGCACACAAACCACTCTAACGTTAAATGAATCAGTAATAGGGATATTTTTATGAGTGCTTAGGAAAACACTGAATCTCTGGACCAGCTGCAGGACCATCCATCACATTACCCAGACAGGCCCCTGAGTGGTAACTACAGAGTGCCAACATGCAGAAGGGTCTCAAAATTTAAAAATGAAGGTTCTGAAGAAAGTTAAACTCTTGGGACCTACAGCACTTCCAGGTAATTACAGACCCTCAAGTAGCCTTCAGACATCTTAAATAGAGGGTTAGCATGAAGCTGAGACAATACAATTGTATGTGTGGCTAAGATTACCTGTTTATGCAAAGCTTCTGGAAGGCATGAAAGCAAGGTGAAATTCTTACTATGACTGACCACTATTTTCTAGCACCTGGATTTGGAGAAAATATTCAAATACAATTCACAAAGGCCAGTGGAGAGCTGACCATATACATGGATGAGGTAAGGGTAAGAAAAGAAAGAAAGAATAAGCTTCATCTTGGAGAGGAACTTGTGTCTATGATTAGAGGGAAGCCAGTGAATGAAAAGTATCCCTGTGGAAATATCTTGGGAAATTTTGACAAAATATCTAGTTGCCATAATATTTTCAAAAATATTTTAAAAGGACAAATATTGTACGAATCCACTGTATGTGTTATCTTAAATAGTCAATCTCACAGAATGGTGGGTGTTTGGACTGAGGTGAGGGTAAGTGGGGGATTGTTGTTCAGTGGGCCTGAAGTTTCTGTTTTGTAGGACAAGTAAGTTCTTGAGATCTACCATATAGCATAGGGCCTACAATTACAATTCTATATTGTGTGCCTAGAAATATTAAGAGGACGGATCTCACATTAAGTGTTCTCAGTACAACCGTAAAGCACAAAGGAACACAAGGCATTTTTAGAGATGATGGATATGGTTAGTGTCTCGATCCTGAAGAGAACTTCGCTGATGAGTAATGTGAAGATGGACACGCTCACCGGGGTGTGCATACTACATGTGTGAACTCAAATCTGCATATCTACTGTATCTCAGCAAAGATATAAATAAGTGAATAAACTGCATGTCTTAGAGGGCGTAAGGACCCATCAACATCTTAGAGTCTATTTCAGAAACAAATGTTCCTTTATGTTATAGCACATGAAAAATTGACTTCAAAAAATAGGAAAAGCAAGGAAAGTGCAAAGAGATGGAAGAAATAAGAAAAAGAAAGTTAAAATGACCCTGCTCTCTTATCTGCACTTTTAGAATACAGTTCTTATTTCACGACATTGGGAGTGACAATCAAAATTAAGGAAATTCTGTGTCTTTCTATGGTTTTGCACACATTTCATATGTTCCATATGTATTGTCCTGATAATGGGATCTATATTCACATTTTTTCATCCTAAGAAGTTATTTAGTCTTCAGCATAGTTTAATTTTATAAGGTGGGCAAAACTAAGACAAGGTTTTACAGTCAGGGACAATAGTAATACACAGAAATGACATTTTAAAATTTCAAGTCAGATCAAAATGTCTCCAGCAGAATTCACTGTGTGATGTAAAAACTTGTTGACCTGGAACAACACATTTGTCACCTGTATAAATAACCATATATGATTTAACCCAGAAGCAAAAGCAACTGACATATGTAAATTAGACTACCGTCCTTAGATTTGGCAAAAGATACCTGGGCGGGACATTCTGGAGTGGTAGGATGAGGAGACACTGTGGCAAGCCCAAGACTGCATTAGACCTGAAACTTTCCCTCCTCTGCCAGGTGAGGCTCAGTCCCAGGCAGGAGGACATGGCAGTGCCCAAGTCCCTGTGGGAAGTCTGCTCTCAGCTGAGGCAGGACCGATCCAGTGGCTCTCTTCCTGTGCACACCACCTGTGGCTGGCGGATTGCCATGGCCAGCTAACTGCACCCTGTTCACTCCCTTACCCCACCTTCAGCACCCCTCCCACAGAGAAGCCAGAGCAAATATTCATAGGTCATATTGTGCCTTTTTCTCTGCCATTATCCCCATCCTTTCCAGGCCCATTTGGTGTCCCCTGGGGCCCTCCACATCTCCACTTCTTTCACCTCCCACTTTCCCTGGCAGCCGTCATGAGCATCTCCATGCTGTGGCCACCTCTGTCTGTCTCTCTCTGGAAATGTCCATGTTGTTTGCTCCTTCCACCATCCAATGTTAAATAGAGCATTGAGCCAGGCACAGTGGCATATGCCTGTGATCCCAGCAGTCTGGGAGGCTGAAGCAGGAGGATGACAAGTTCAAGAAGACACCTCCAGTGATACACATACCCCATGTCCCATGGCATCTCACCGCAGAGAGTGACACCTGTCCTGGGAAGTTTGGTAACTGCCCCTGAAACTGTCATCTGCACTAAGAGGACCCAAGAGATGACAGAAGCATTGGCATTTGACTGGGGCCCAGAGCTGTTCTGGGCAAAGAACAGACTTGCGCTGGGTCTTGGTCTCCCCAGTTCCTCCCCTGCTGTTCCTCAGGGCAAGTGGGAAGTTGGGCTCCCCACTCCTTATCTGCCTTGCCCTCTGCAGCCTCCAGCCCAGAGGGAATACCAGCATGCACTGTTTCATTTCCTTCCATTTAACTCAGCATGCAAGTATTAAACTCAACACAATACCAGCTAGAAGAATATACATAAGAAAGGTAAGAGTTGTTCCAGGTCACAAAAATACCATCATTTGAGGTGACAAGAAGTATGGTTAAATGGAAAAAGCCAGCGTGTGTTCTCAGGCTATGCATACACAGGGCAGAAGACAGATGAGAGGTTGCCTAGGCCAAGGCAACCCCTGCCCTGCACACAGAGGCCGCCACCCGTGCTCACCCTCCTGCGGCACAGGCCAACTCCACACACTAGAATGAGCCTCCTTCCATCGCTGGCACAAGCAGGTGACTTTGCTGTTCCTTGCCTGGCACGTAGAAGAGACTGAGAACTTCTCCTGAATGCCACCTGGACAGCATGGGGAGACTCTATGAGGCAGTGCTGGGAGCTGAACTGTGTGCCCTCCCCAAGTTATATGCAGTAGCCCTAACCCTTGTGCTTCAGCATGTGACTCTATTTGAGGTGGCCTTTTTAAAGAGGTACATGGGCTGATCAAAATACTCAGTGTGTGGTTAATTTTTTAAAAATTATAGTAAAAGACACATAGTCATTAATTGCACACAAAATACCCTCCCCTACTTCAAACACACTCATTCCATCATTCTTGCCTCTTCTGAAGTAGTCCTGGAGTCCTCTATGTGAGTGTCTCTGTGAGATGGAAGCAAAAATATGGTAGATGCAGAGACTGTGACATCCAATAGAAAAGCAAGCTTGTAAAAACATTATAGTGTGTCCTTGTTCATCTAATTCACCAAATCTGACACCGTGCAATTTATGGCTTTTCCCCAACATCAAAATGTCCATGAAAAGTAACCATTTTCAAACAAGTAAAGACATCAAGGTAGCTATGACAGCACAACTAAAGACATTTACTTAAGAGGTCTTCTAGATCTGCTTTCAGAAAGTGACAAGAAGGATGGAACAAGTGTGTTCATAGTGAGGCTAGTACTTTGAGGGGAATTAATGACAGTGCACCTTTTATTGTCAAATACTTTTATGAATTTAAACACTCACCATAGTTACGGCTCGCTGAGGTCATGGGGTGTGTCCTTCCTGTCTGACTGGTGTTCTGGGCATGAATGTGGACAAAGGATAATCACATAAAGAGGCACAGTCCAAAGAGACAGATCTTGTGAGCACCCAATCCGGCCTACACCCTGATCTCAAACCCTTACCTCTCAGAACTGTGAGGACAGAAAAGTCTGCGATGTGAATCCCCACTCTCTGGTCCTTTGCTGTGGTGGTGAAAGCAGGTTCACAGGTATGGGCACCATTATCATCTCTCCATTTCTGCACATTTGGAGAGACACAGGTCCACACCTGGGGGCTGCAGAGCAGGCATGAGTCAGTCAGAGTCCACTCTTCTTCTGCTGCCCAAGCTGCTCCCTCCTTCCTTCTTTCACAGAGAACAAGTTGCCTCACAGACACCAAGCACATGTGTATGATCCCACATCCCAGATCTCATACTTTTTGTGGGAAAAAAAAAAACACAAAATGGTTCCAGTTTCAGGTGTGGTGCAAGAATCCAAAGTGTTTCTACAAACAGGGGATATCTGGGCACAGAAAGGTCAGATGGGTCCTAGAGTGTGCAGGAGGAAACCCAGGCTAGAGCTTGACATTTGAGGATGGGGGAAGCGGGAGTCTGACATGCATTAAAGTCCACACAAGATGAAACTGGTAAAGGTATGAGCTTCCCTGAGAGAATGTGTTAGGTAATTTCCATATTTGATTCTTGCCTGGGTATTGAACCTAGTGCCTTCTCACTAAGTTATGGCCCTACCCTTTTTTATTTTTTTCTTTTCAGCCAGAATCTAGCTAGATTCCTAAACTGCCAAGGCTGGGCTTGAACTTGTGATCCCACTGCCTCAACCTCCCAGAGTTCTGGGATGACTGGTGCATGCCACCACATCTGGCCCAGATTTTAAATAAACATTAGCCCTATAATATCATATTTCACATACCTGTCAGTGACAAACCTTAGTGTAATATATCTCTGTTCCCTGGGTCAATGACTTCTGCCTGGCTCCACAGTGGATGGAGACCAAGGCTGATGATCACCTGACCATGCAGTGCTAGTGACACGAAGTGTTGGGACCAGGGAAAGCTCTTCCTTAAAACCTTGGGCAAGTCCACTCTCTCCTCCTCCTCTCAATATTGTCTGCCCTGTGGGGGTTTCTGACTTGAGTCTTGGTTCTCCCATAGCTACAAGGTGAGCAGAAGGATAAAGAAGTCTGTGCTGTGGGGCTGAGAGCAGGATCCTGGGCAGAGTATACCACAATCCTGTCGAGTGAGACAGCCAACCAAAGTCTGTTTGTGGAAGCTGCTGCTTTTGGGTGGGTTCCTTGTTGCTCAGAGGCAGCAATTTCTTGAGGGTCACTTAATTCCCAAAAAGAGCATGTGAAAGGTGTACTCGATTCACATTCATCATACATGCATCTGCATGTTTATGGGCAGCCAGAGTGAGGAGTTGTTTGTAAAGATAAAAGAGGCAAAGTAGTATAAATCGCAAACTCCAGGAAGAGCTGAGGTAGTAAGGGCCTTCTGGTGACATGGACAGAAATTTTCATGGGAGAGGGGGGCCTAAATTTATGAAGAACGCTGAAGAACCTAAAGCCTGATATCTAGTTTACATAAGGCTCAGCTTTTAAATTTTATCTAGAGGGCAACTTTTAATGTTTTCTGAACACAGACCAAACAGTGCAAAAGAATGTCTTAAAACAATTTAGTCAAGATTCTAACATGGTCCCACTGGTATTTTAATACAGTAATCATGGTAATGATAACAGTGGGGAGAAAAAACTACCACAAGTTTCTCTCTCCCCTGTCCACTTATTTTCAAACTCATGACTAACACTTTTCCCTCCAGATATTAAAGAAATACACAGAGCTTGGAAAAATGTTTAAAACCGTCAAGTTTTATATTCTTTCACAGAGAATAAAGTCTGTCAAAGCTGTTCTGACCACAAGAGGGCGCTGCTGCACCCAGGAGCTGAGAGCTAGAGCCAGGTCAACAGTGGGACTTTCAGAAGGGCAGTCCGGAGGTCATACTTGGGAGTGGTTTCCCAGTCACTAGGAGGAGAAGGCAATCCCTGGCATTTTCCTTGCTCTGTGTTAATGTCCACCTAACCTTAGGATCAAGGAAGGTGGTGGGCTCTTATTGAGCCTATGAACTTTCAGACTGAGTAGTTGCAATTCAGTATAGAACCTTGTTCTTCTAAGTGGTCAGTCTGTCTGGAGGTGATGCCAGTGCACCCTAAGTCCCCATGCCTTCCTCCTGTGAGCTCTGCTAGGCGAGGGGGTCATGTTCCTCCAGTTCCTTGTTACACAAGTCAGGGCAAACCTTCCATTTCCCAACATGGCCAACTAGAGTATAAGTTAGCTGAGATTAAAAATAGGATGTTGTCCATTTGCCAATGGCCCCAGGACACAGGAACCTAGGGAGAGCCAAGCAGTCTCAACCTGTACCTCTGGTCAGGGAGGAGGCAAAAGGCTCCAAAATCCCCACCAGGACAGGGCCACAAAAGTGGCTTTCGTCTGAATCAAGGGCAGACAGCTGTCACCACTCCAGGAGCAGAGTGGGAAATGGGATCTAGCCCTCTGCCACAGTGTTGGCTGAGTCCAGAGAGGCCTTCAGAAGTACAAGGCTCTGACAACTCCAGGAGCTCATGCGACATTAAAGCCATGATTAGCACAGCTTCCTGACTGGCTCTCTCTCTCTCTCTCTCTCTCTCTCTCTCTCTCTCTCTCTCTCTCTCTCTCTGGTTATTTATGTCACATCACAAATTTTAGTGCTGTTTGCATAAGTTGTTTCAGCAGCCGTGGTGCCTTATTTGGGAGACATAGTGACTAAGAAGTACCACAGTTCCTGGGCTCCCCATCTCCAGCAGTGTGCCAAACCAGCGACAATCACAGAACAACCTCCCAAAACAGAAGTGAGAGAGAAGCAGTGCACCAGCAGCCCTGCCAGGCAGCAAGCAGGAAATCCTTCTTCAGGAAGAACAGCGCCTTGCTGTGTTGAGAGGGCTGGGTTGAGGCGCAGCAGGTCAGTCCAGGTGGACTAATCACTTGTGGAGGGCATAGGCCAGCTCGGAAATTCTCATTGTCATCCTTGTGTTTTGTGCTTTTGCAGTCTAGTCTCTGTGGGTGGGGATTATTCCCTATGCTCTGCAATTCACAACCCTGACCCCAAACCAGCTTACTTTTAAATATATTTGGGCCCATGTCAGCATCAGTGGTGGAGAAGGAAAGATTCACTGGAATAGTTCTCATTCTTTCCTGTGACTGTCTCCCTTTGAGCAAAGGCGCGGGGATGACAAGAAAGAGTCCTTTAGGAAACAACTGCACCATTCCACCTCCTATCAACTAGACGAGATGCTCTTCCCCCTCAGACAAATTTAGCAACGATTTCCTCTAAGTCTGACTTCTCTGTACAATAGTCTCCTTGAAAGAGACAAGTCAGTGTATTTATGCATTGGGAAAAGTCTGAAATCCTAAGCCCTCAGAAGTAAAGCAGGTGGAGCCCAAGGTGAGTGCACAGAATAGGCAAAAGGAAGAGGGAGCACACAGCCTTCACTGGCCATTGGGCTGAGGAACTCAGGAAAATTGGTGTTCCCCTACTGCGATACATCCACTTTATATCTTTAGGGGAGCAGGCTCCTTTTAGAAGGGCGAGCTGAATGTTCCACATGGCATCACAGGTGCAAAGTCAATGTCACAGTTTCATCTAAACATGTATTTCCTATTCTTTCACCATTACATTTAATTTTCGTGAAATATTAGAGACTCACAAGCTTTAGAAACCATCAATCTGTGTTTGTTCTAGCCAACAATTCATAGTCAGTTCCTTCCTTTCAATTCTGAGACCATGTCCTGTGTACTGGGCCCTGCCCTGGGTGGGAGGCCGTCAGGTCCTTAGTTAATCTAAGGCTTGGTCTCCCCACCACACTTTCCAGAACCAGTGCCAACATTCTCGGGCGGACACCTGTCCTCTAGGAACTGGGCTTCAGCCCTAAACCCATCTCGCACTGGCCACTTAAAAGCCTTCTGAGATCATGCTGGTCAGAATTGAATCAGCCATCTACAAATAACCCACCTCCTTGACTCCACTCCACAGACATCCAATGCCTGAGCCTCTGATTTCCAACGGTTGCATCAGCTGTGAATACACCGAGGGCAGGCACTTGGCTGTAAGGACTCGGCAAGACAGCACTACCTTTTCCTAAGTGTCGAAAACCAAAATAGTGCGCCTTTGGCAAAATTCTGAAGCATAAATGTGCCAAAACTAAAGGTCACAGGAGTATGTCTTGGGTGCCTTCTTAACGGTAATCATACTAACTCACACTGATGAATATCAAGTGGTATTCTTTTCATTTATTTTTATAAAAGTATTTTATAAGCTATTTATCTATCTTTTTTGTAGCAATGCTGGGAATCAAACCCAGGGCCTCAAACATGCTAGGTAAATATGCATTGACCCACTTATCAGCTCTCAAGTAGAGTTCACAGAGGTTTCAAGCAGTATCTTAGTCAAGTCTCATTTCTGCTCCCAGTTCGGAGCATTTTGCTGGTGAAGACACTCTGGGACAGATGGCTGGGGACTTGCTGTAGCCCACACAGTAGTCCAGGAAACCACAGACCCTGACTCTGAGCCAAGACTGAAAGAAAAGCCCTCACACTTATCCCCCCCAACTGCTCTTCCTCGTGTCCTTGTCACGTACCTAACAAAGATCTCTTGAGTCAGGTCTTAAATGCATACGAAAATCTCTGTTTCTTTGATAATAAGAATAGAATTCAAGAGGAAAAGTATAATTAAGAAAATTCTAATTCTCAGCAAAAGAAGGGTTCCAGAGTTCTCATATTCCTTGCTCAGTTTTGGAAAGGTGGTGGTGGTTGTTTTTGGTTAATTTTAATGGTGGCAGTGGATTTCTTATGGTTGTTTGAGAACTATGATTGAAATGTGTTGAAACAATTTCTGAGACATCTAAGCTTTCAAGCTGATATCACACAGCAGAGGTGGGGTGGACGCGAGGGCTGGCGGGGACCTGCTGCAGGAGATGTGGGCTTGCTCCCCTCCAACGGCCTGGCTTCCTGCCAAGCCAAGCAACTGTAGCAGGCAGCCCAGTAAGGTCCCTGGCAGAAATTCAAAGAAGAGCAAAGCATCTCCTCCACATCACCCAGAACCCTGGTCCCCTGGGTGCTGTACCTTGAAACAAAACACACTGGTGCCTGTCAGGGTCATTTCCAGGATCCCCGGAATGTGAAGAGATTCTGAAAAATAAGGGGTTTATCAGGGATCCTCAGGCACACACCATGGAGTGAGGAACCAATCTGGTTGGGGACCCCAGAGGCCACTAGGGGGCGCCAGGGGAATGGGTGTCCACAAGGGCTCAGGTCACCAGAGTTGAGGAGGAAATTAGGAACCATTGCTACAACAGTTACATTCACACGTTCACACATTTACATGCCTGGGAGCCACGTTGGGATCATCTTAATGGAGCTAAAAGAGATCTTTCCACACAGCTCTCTGGCTCTTCCTAGGACCTGCAGCCTCAGCTGTAGGCAGTTGCACAGAGCCACATGTCTGAAAACCAAGGACACAGACACAGGCTGCTTACCATCAGGGCTGCTGTCCAAAAGGTGGAAATGAGTTTTTAGGTGACAGCTACAGTGGTACCAGCAGAACAGCTAGTGACTTGGGGCTTGATAATAAGTCATGCAGGGACTCTTAGGGCCATCAACTCAGAATTCCTGGGCCCTTCTAAAAGGCTGGTGATGCTAAATACATGGAACCTTTGAACACACTCATTAAAAGTTAGCAGGACATGTGACCAGAGGAGCAAGCAGTCCAGCTTGGAGGCATCTTCTGGCCCTATGCTAACAGGAAAGAAGAGCCCTGAGGTCACCCCATTCGGCTCCTCTTGCTACTACCCCCAGTCACTGTTTCTCTAACGAAGGGTGCTGACCCTATTTTCCAATCCTTAATTATACATTACAGCCAACTCTTTAGTCAAAGAAAAGCTGAATGTAAACTGAAAACCATATTGACAGTATTGACCCATCATGGCCCCAAATGAGTTAAACTTCTGTCCGCCAATAGAACCGCCCCCTCCCACGGACACATGCAAACACTTTGTGTCCTTGACAGACAGCATCAATTTCCGGAGCGGGCAGATTCTTTCCTCACAGATTTGTGGGAGCAAAGAGAATGAAAACCCTTGATCATAACATGGGATAAATGTCCCTGCTCTTCTTCATTATTTTCCTATTAAAGTGCATAAGCTACTTTGGATGCAAAACTCTCTTCACAACCATGTTCTAAATATGGATCTCTGTGTGTGTACGGATTAGACTAAGCACACAACAGAAAAACAAACTGGCTGTCCATCCCTTCCCCTCCCTCTGTAGGAATTTGGCTTGAGATGAAGGCTTGATCTTTTTGCACTAACATTCTCTGAGTCCAACTGAGCTTAGCAAGGGAAATAAACACGTCCACTTCTGAACCGAGTTTTGTCATAGATTGACATGGCCGCTGACACAGGATTAACCTTTTGCTGCCTCGGGCCTCTATCTACAAAAGATGACCCCGTATTTTCAACCTAAACAACTTTAGTACATTAATACTTAATGATCATGGAGCATAATATAATGGTGTGAATGCTTTGCCAAGGTTATACTCCTTCACTATCAATGCTATTTTGGTTGTAAGCGTATTTCTGGCCTTCACAGTTATGTAGAAAGTAAGTGTCCTTAAACGAATGATATGGGCGCAGATGAAATCCAGTTTTACAGACCCTGTCTGTGGGTGCCTTGGAAAGTCAGACAGGGCAAATACTCTGAGCTATTGTTTAGGGAAAGCCTAGATTCTGGCTTCTGGTTAATATACTCGCTCCTTGCCCAACAAAGAAATTATATCTCAGTTCCTTTTAGGAACCATTATGCTGCCTATTACCTCATTCCCTCAAAATAGTCCCTGATTGGGTGTCCCCAGAACTGCCCACAAATGACATGCTACCATAAAAACAGCTTCAAAAGCAAATGAAGTAAGGAATTAGTCACCTGGAGTTGCACCTTCTGTAACTGTCTGAGAAGGTTTGGCTAAAGCGCCAGGAACAAATGCTCTTAATGAGGGGGTGAAGCAAAACAGATTCAGAACTGTGTGCCCTAGAGGAAATCAATGTCTGAATACAGAAATTTCTAGAATTCCTATGAAATACATAAGTCATAAATATAACCCATGTGTATTCAGAGCCAACAATTCCTTTGTATTTGGAAGCAAGTTTAGCTAACATGGTATTAGATAGGGTAATGTTGGCTGTTGTAAAAAGGAAATAAAGGCTGAAATTATACTGGTTTAATGCTGGCTCGTGTGTCCATTCAGTGCGTATGTTCTTGGTGGGTGGACAGCTTTCAGGGCTTGACCCAACCTTCCTTTTCAGGGCAGCATCCTCCATTAGGGCTTCAAATGCCTCAACCTCTGAAGCACAGATGGAGAAAGGAAGGATGCAGATGAAGAAAACCTCCTAACCACTGTGGCACAGGAAAGACAAACGTTGTTTCTGTTCACATCTTTACAGTTGGAGACGATCAGCAAACTCCAGGTATACACAAATAAGACAGAGAAGTAGAGTTCCAAGCAAGGTTCCACTTCTCAGTGACTACTTTTCACCATGGTTGAAAGAGGCTACACTTCAGTGAGCAGATACCATCTCTGCCAGGTGGTCATCTAGTGTGGTGTTGACCCATGCATAAACTTTTGCAGTAGTATCACAGACAAGCCAATGTCAATTCGTGTTTTTGGAACTTCGCTAGGGACCAAAATTCTCCTACTTCACAGGAAACCTATTTCCTTTTCTGAACAGATATCAGTAATTGCAATAACATTCTTACACTGGATTATAATATTTTGTCATGAAACTTTATGCAACTTTCACCTTTTGATCTAAGTTCTGCCTTTCTAGAATTATATAGCATAAGTCTACTTCATCTTCCACTTGACAGACTCTCAAAAGATGGAAGATCTGCCGAGTCTCTTTTAAGTGATTAATTTTCTGGACATTCCAAACCTTTCATCAGTTTTCATTCCACCTGAACCAGGATACTCAAATAATGATGCTTGGCTTTCATAACATGTTTAGCTAAGAATGAGAACAGTTCAGCAGGCAAATAAGTTAAGTATGGTAGCACTGAAGAGAACTCAGTGCACTGCATCCTCAAAGCTGCTCCTGCGGAAAAGAATTTTCGGGGTGTCTCTGCCACTTTCTCCACAGCTGGGTGGTTGCAAGTAAAATGAGGGCAACTGTTATACTTTTCAGCTTTTTCTTCTACAATGTTCTTGCACTGCAGGATAATTTCAGTGTAAGTACTAGTTTCCAGTCAATGCTTTTTAGAACTTAAAAAGAAAAATACAGCTGAACTAAAATGATAATAAAGCAAGTTCAAGATAATACAGCCCTTTATGTGGGCCTTACATCACACAAGCCATGCTTTAGAGCATTCCTGGAGGTGAGCATAAATTAAACCCATTATCTTTTCATTTCTAAAAAATTAATAAAATTTAGATTAAATATTAAAGAGAAAGCTATAGTCCATTCCTCCTGGATGAAGGCTGAGAAAAAAAAATGAGGTTTGTTATTTTTCCTCCCTTGAGGCTAACTCAGTAAAAGGTCTCTATAAAAACATTTTCAGATATTTAAAAAATATTTTCAAATTAATTTTTATAATCAGTAATTGCATTAGTCTATACTGACTTGCTGTTTTGTACAAATGATCCAGAAAAGCGATTTTTCTTTATTATATTTTTATTTTGCTATATTTTGATAGGAGGAAGGAAGGGTAGAATCAGGAGCAACCTTTTAATATAGTTTAGAAACTTAATGTGGAAAGGGTACTAATATGGTAATTACTGGTTTTCTTTTATCGGCCACAGTTCTCTTTGTCACTTCTGCTATTTAAAGTTACTGTTCACGTACTGTGGCTAATTCCCTTTGTTAAATTTCACAGTGAATGCAGCTTCCTGAATATTTGTTATTGCAGTCGTATGGATGCAGGCTTCTCAGATAAAGGAAAAACTGGGTGCATCCATCTGTGGGCAAATTAAAAATGAGTTTAACCCCCTGGCTTCCATGGCTCTGTCCCCTCAGGCAAACCGTGTCCCATGTGTCTGACTGACAAGACAAAGTTGTAGTGACATATATGTTTTATTTGTGATGATATTTGGTAGATCAGCAAAATCACCTTCTTCAGTATAACCCTCTGTGAATACAGACAAACCATCTGAGAAGAGTGCAGAACGCATAGCTAAAGAAAAGGACTATGAAATTGAGAGAACAAGAGAAAACAATGAAATACTTTTGAGGTTGGAAGGGAAAAAGCCTGTTTTCCTTTTTCAAAGTGTTTTCCCTGACAGATTATCAGTTTACTAGCAACTAGGATGGAGTTTTAAGAACCATAGTCATAGCAAACCCTGGCACAGATGACCAAGAAGGGAGAAAAACAGGAAAGTGAAAGGTGGGGTGTTTTGTTTGGATTTATTTATTTATTTATTTATTTATTTATTTATTTATTTTACCACTTGTCTACTTCCTACAGTGCTACCACTAATAGCAGTCTGTCTTTAGAGGAAGCAGCACACACTTAATCTTCTCTAATTTTTTCCATTGTGGTTTTCAGTGAAAAACAGAGTCACAGCAAGAGGAAGAGAGAATAAGAAAATTATCAACCATTTCTTTCTGTCTCTGTCAATCTAATTTTGAAAAGAGAAAAGGGAATGGTTTACTATACACAGGAATGGATTTTGCTTTGTCACTGGGGATTATAATACTTCTTCATCCAACACGTATTTATTGAAAACCCACCCTACCCCACTCCCTGACACAAGACTGTACAGTATTTTGGGCCCTGGCACAGGTGAGTGGAAAGTCAGAGCAGGTCTCAACACTCCAGGAGATAATGGCAGCTGCAGGAATAAAGTCATAAGCCAGAAAACACAAACAAGTCACAGGAAGGAGATGAAGCTGGGGAGTGAGAGGCGAGGAGCCAAGCAGCGTGTTCATGAATTAGACCAGGGAAGGCTCTCAAGAGCCTCAAAAGGAAGCGTTTGAGAAGACACAGTGATGTGAAAGATGCAATCATGTGGCCACCTGGAGAATACATGCTCCAAGCTGAGGGAACAGCAAGAACAAAGGCCTGAAGCCAAGAAAACATGTGTGAGAAGAACATGAAGACACAGATATAGTGGGTTGGGACACAAGGAAAGCCTGCAAGAGAGGCCAGAAATGCCGGCAAGCCTTGTATTTTACCCACAAATGCAAAGAAAAGGCAATGAAGGGCTTTTTGTATCTATTTATCTTTTGTTTTAAGAATAACGTTGCTAATAAACATACTCAGATGTGTGGAGAAGAACATTATGAATCTTGCACAAGCACCAGCCAGCTCCAACAACCAACTCCTGGTCATATTGGTCTCATCGACTCCACCCGTGCTTTCTCATCCCACCTAGGTTTTGATAAAAATTCCTGATGTTGCTGCCTTCACTCATAAATAACCGAACTTGTGTCACACTTGCACACTGAGGAATAATGTCTTAGGAACATCAAATTCACATGATTGAACACTATCTCCATGTTCCAATGTTGAAAGTGTGCACAATTTTTAGTTTGTTCACCAGAATCCAAGTAAAGTTCATAGACTGCAATTGGTTGGCATTTCAGTTTCATCTCTTTTAATCTATAGGATTTCTCTGGTTTAAAGTAAGGGAATATCATACTTTGTTGTGTTTTGAAAACCCCACACTAGCTCCTTGTGGAGACCAGATAGCTGGAAAGCAAGATGGACGAGAAGGCAGCTGCTGGCCTATCAGGCAGTGGTCAAGCTGGTGGGGAGAGCAGTCTCCATTAGGTGGTATCAGAAGGAGGGAAAGAATTTGGATGAATTTAAGGCTTCTTTTTGACCACCTCAGTTTCTAGGCAAAGTTCACTGGTACTGCCAACTGAAATTGCAGTCTATAAACACACGCATGTATAAATGATAGACACAAACACCTGAACATATCAACCTGAAAAATTAATCTATGTACAGAAACATAGATACACCAGAAACTTACAAAGCCTGATCAAAACACACAATGTATATTTAAACAAAAAAATTGCATCAAAATTATATTGCCATTAATCCTTCTCAAATAATATGCATCATGTCAAACACAATTCACCTATCATTCTAACTCTTCTCTGAAGCAGTTCTGGAAGTCCTCTTTTATAAATGTCTTTACTAGGCATGATAAAAATCATAAAGAGATTAAAATAAAGAAGAATGGAAGGAAAAAATGGAAACAAAGCTTTTGTAAATGGGGAGGAGGAAAAGAGTTGAAGGGAAGGGAGGAGAATGAGAAAATAAGAATTAAGATATATTATATACAGGTCAAAACCCCTATGATGAATCATGATTTACAGCAAATGCATACATGTAAAAAAAAAGATTGAAAAAGAAAGAAACATATGGTGAACACGACTGCCAATTGTCATCCAGCAGAAAGTCAGGCTCAGAAAAACATTACAGTGTATCCTCCTCGAACTTGTTCAACAGCTCTGGTGACTTCTGGCTCTTTGCAAAGTCCAAATGACCATGAAAGGTAAACATTTTGATTCAGTTCAGGACATGGAGGCAGCCACAACAGTACAACTAAAGACACTCAGGATAAAGGACCTCCAGAATTGCTTCAAAAGTATTAAATATGATGGTATAAATGTGTTTGAGTCAAGAGGCAATATTCTGAGGGGAATTAATGGCAATGTGTCTTATATAGTAATACATTTTCCCTATATGTTTTGCCCACACCTTGTAATATTGTATGAAGCATGCTTAGACAGTCAATAGAGGAATGTAAGAAAAGAGTCTCAGAATTCACAAATATCATGCTCAGTGTTCATATTACTCTCCCTAAAATAAGGTTAATCAAGTTGCCAGTTTTGGGGCACCTTGACCACCTCACTTGAAGCACAAATTATTTTAAAGCAAGAATGCAATGTAGAAGAAAGTACTCATTCCCAAGAGACAATAAAATGCACAGGTTAAAAATTAAGTTCTGCTGTTGAAGAATTAAGAGATAAGTTGGGACTGAATGGAAGAGCCAAAATGCTGATTTCCAGGCTCCTTGGCACTGGGCCCGGGTCCCAGGCCCCTGTGTGGATTGCTCTGCATTCCTGGACTGACATTGGCCTCAGCAGAACCCACCCCTGCTGTTCTTGCTTTTAGCCTTTTCACTCTTAATTGTTCTGTGTTGCTCTGGCCAAAATCCTTTTCCTGCCCTCCTTTCATGTGTACTGTGTTTCCCAGCTTTCCTACAGAGGTCTCCCTGGGAGTCTGAGAAGCACCACTTTCTCATTCTGTTTTGTGCTTCTTTTACCCGTGGGCAGCTTTCTTTCTATACTCTGTATTCATCTGAAAGGAGCTTTCTACAGTACCTGGAAGTTTCCCTTATGGGGTCTGCTTGTGTGCCCACACACCCCTGGGTTATGACTCACCCAGGCTACCCCATGGGCCTCTGGCTGTACCTTTCCTATCTGCCTGTCCTGTCAAGCTTTAAAAATGAAGGAGACAAAAGGTAAGGAAGGAGGGAGAACAAATCAGAAGTCGTAGGGAAATGTCACAATTTCCATTCATCGCTGTCATTATTTAATATTAAATGTCATCGACATCTGAAGGGCTACAGTGGAATAGTAGATGGCCCAGTAAGTAGTGCTTTTCATTCCATACTTGCATGTTGTTCTTCCCAGTCAACAGTGATGTCAGGGTTCTGGTTTCATGTCAGCTGTCCTGGCTTCTGGTATTTTTGAAAGTGTGAACACAATTGAAGATAAGGGTCTATGAATATCATTCTTGCCACACTGAATGCATTTATAGATACCCCTGGACTTCCAAGCAGCTCCAGTGGCACTTAGGGGTTCACAGCTACGTCTCCCACGTGAGTTCCTACATATTCCCTTAGGGTTGGATTTAAGATTAGTGTTATTTTTGCAGGTGTTAGACATGACATCACTCCCCGTCCTAAGCTATCTGTGTTCCTTTTCATTTATTTGATGACCTTTGAGGCTCTATCTACACAACTCCAAATACCTAGATTAGAATTGAAAACTGCAACTCAGTCCTGAAGTTTCTGTTGTAGAAAAGTCTAAAGTTTCTTTTAGTAGGATAAAGGGAGATAGAAAAAAGCTCTTCCCCAATTTTACCAGAACAGCACACAACTCTACATTGAAGACACTAAAAATACATCAAGTTGAATCAAACAGTTATTGATACAACCCTCTGCATTCCCTGGTGTACTGTGTAGATCAATAGCTCAACAAGGAGTCTGCTCTCTATGGTTCTCTCCAGAGTTTCCTAAAATACCATGGCCCTTGAGACACTCGCATGAATTTTTTATACTCTTAAAGCATCATTATTTCCTGTATGCAATACAGAATAATTATTAATGACTATTTTGGATGATAAGCATTTTGCTGTGTGCCAACCACTGAGTGGAGCTTTTAATATGAGTCATCTCACTTAATCTCTTTGACAACCATTAAGATATCACCATTAAATACATGAGGCATCTGGGATTTAGAAAGTTTAACTTGTCCAGAGTCACTGGGCCAAATTACAGAAACAACCTATACTCCTACATTGGATTGTCCTCTGGAAAAGCAGACTGATTCTAGCCCAATCGTTTCAAGTTTTCATTCTTTGGTCATTAAAATTGTGTGAATTTAAAGTCCCCAATTCACTTAACCCATGCATGTGTGTGCCCACTGGGCAATTTTTGTTTGGTTGGGCTCATATTTTCTCCGGTATCTGCCATGGGTAAGAGTGCTGAGAGCTCTGGAGGGAAGTAGCAGCTCTGCAAGAACCAGGATTGTTCCTCTGAGTGTTTTCTGTCCAGGGAGCAGGAAGTGTGCAGGAGTCTTGAGGAAGACTGTGAAGGGCAGATTCCTAGAGTAGAAAGGGTAAAGAGCCACCAGACTCAGCAGGAGGCCCAACACTGGGCTTAGAAGTTGATAGAAATAACTGTCTCAACCAAGCTGCCCTTTCCGTCTACCAGCAGGGACACTGCAAATATATGAATGACCGAATCTAAGAGGAACCTGTGCTTGGAAATGCTGCAGAACTATTAAGAGCACAAGGCCAGCTCTAGCACTGTATCTCTAGATTTAACTATTCTATGATCAGAAAATAGCAAATATTTTTAGGCTCTATTCATTTCAATTTCTGTCAGTTAAAATAATGTGTGGTTTTCCTCTGTTTATTTCATTCACATTCCTTCTGTGCCCCACTTCATAAAGCCCATCTCCATTAACTCCTAAGGATCACATATTCAATTTATGACATCTCAAATCTTTTGGCCAGTTTATACTCATCCTTCAAAAAAATATCTGTTTGCCATTTTATTGTGAATGTACATTATCATCTGTTCTAGACCATGAGATTAAACACATATATAACATGCATAGGTTTGTGTATTCCACAGATCCCAGTTTTGCAATTTCATAGGATCAGTAATTTTGGAAAAGGTTTTTTCTCAGGAATAAAGCAAAATCAAGTATGCTGAACTTGTTTATGACTAGTATGAATATTATCAAGAATTCAGTTTGTATGACTAGATTCCAAAACGGAAAGTTAAACAACAAAAGGAAAAGAATCAATGAAGCTTTAAATAAATAAATAAACACTAGAAATATAGAAAGCCTCAGAAGTAGATGGAGAAAAGGAGTTTAAAAGAAAGAAAAACATTGGTAATAGCAGACAAAGCCCTGAGACATGGGGAGGAGGGGGATAAAGCAGCAAGACAGAAGCAGTGTAAAAGCACTTTTTGGACACAGTCAACGACTTTTAAAGGGCTTTTTCCCTTCAATAATGCCTCTCATAAAAGGGACATGATGACCTTGACAAAGGTTAAAAATTTCAGAAGATTTCTCCATTCTGTTCTAAAGAAATTTCTCCCTTACTGTGGAGTAAGTATAAATGTATTCATTCATATTGCTGTATGTGGCCTCCAAGACAAACATGATGATCTACATCTGCTTAAAAAAATGAACAAATCATTCCAGTATTTTGAAGAATTGTGGCATGGCCACTGTTGTGCTTACCTTGCATGCACTGAATGAAACCTTATGTAAACCATTTTGTAAGCATTGCTAGGATTTCAATACTAAAAATCATTTAGATCTCTAGGTTAGACAAGAACCCCAATTTAGGAACTGAGATTCAGCAAAAAGAGCTAATCGGCTCTTGATTTTTGGGTCAGACAATGTTGGGCAGCCATGTAAGCCATTCACTTGCTCTGTATTGCTGGCCCAAGCCATGAACACCCATGTGCATTTTGTACAAAGCTTTAAAATATAGCGAGATATAGCAGACATTGCGATATCATTGTGGAGGACCAAAAAAAGGTATTGTCTCTTGGTTTGGTTATTATTCACTAGTCTTATAAGAGGGAAATCAGTCAGACTATTTTTTATTTTAGAGGAATGTTGAAGTTTAAGCACGTCTTTGGTTTCAAACAGTGACGACCCTCGGAAATTCTGTGTTCAGTATGGAGAGCTGTGTGTTCAAAATTTTTCTTTCATATGAATTTGGGGAGCGGATTTAACTATTAAGGAAGATGCTTCTTGCTCAATTGATAGTTATACTGTTTAGAACTTCTCTCAAAACATGACCATTTCAATTCTGGAGATCTTTTCTCTGTGTAGAGAGCTACAGCTGTGCACCAGGAGTGAAGGCATGGACTCCCCTGGTGGGACCTCTCCTCTGCCCAGGTTTCTATGATCCTGGAAAGAGACAGTTGCCCTTTTTTTGTATTTCATGACTTTCCAGTGACATGAGGCATTGCTCAATCTTGGTTTTTCAGAAACAGGTAATCCTCTCCAACATTTTAGAAAAGAGACAGAAAATTCACTTCCAGAATTCAAAGATCCTAAAAATGACATCAACTAGCCAAGACTCAATTCAGATGTGCATCATGGTCAGTAGAATTGACGGAATTGATGCACTTTTTCAAGAAGCAGGTAGAGACATTCATAGGGTTGCTCTACTTTTAGGCAAGAGACAAACAAATTTATAATTTTGCTGAATTCCTGTGGTAACAAGACATCACCAGATAAAGATAGATAGATAGATAGATAGATAGATAGATAGATAGATAGATAGACTATATTTTTCACATGGTATGTGATAAAATATATTTATGTATTTTTCATTCTTTGCAGTTAGACATACAGTTTCCAGAATCAATTCAATTCCTTATCTGGTCAATCATGTATCAGGTGTGAAACACTTTCAGAATTGACCTCTACCTTCCATAATACAAACTTAGCCTATTGAAAAGAATTGAGCATCTGTGTGGAGTGCTCTTCTTGTCCAAGCCCAAGACCAATGGCATACAGTCAACTAACTCTGCTACTGAATCACCTGAATCCCTCGGTCTCCACTCCAAGTGGGTACATTATTTCCCTTAATACACTCACATTCATTTGTTACAGTTTCTTTTCAGTACTATTTCCTCCTTATCCTTACTCTAACTTTTTGGAATATTTGGAATATACACATAGTACCAAATCTCTATTGTACAAAAGTTACTTGCTTCCTATATCTTTTCTATCTGCCCCTCTTCAAGGAGGTGGCAAGCTTCATTGCTGTCTGGCTGAATCTGGCTGCTTTAACATTTGAAGGGATGATCATATTGTGCCCTTCATCATTTCCTCTTCTTTCCTACACTTTGCTTTTTGATTTAATGATATATCCCAGAAATAACCCGTTCTGAGCTCTTAGACCCCTGTCTTATTCTTTCTTCTAGCAGCACGACACTCTGTGGTATATGTCTACTATAGTTTACGAAATCAAACAGTTATATGTAGACATGTAGGTGGGTACCAATATTTTGCAATTATAAACAGATACAGCAAATAATTGTGTGCCTTTCTGCATTATTTTGGATACAATTTCAGAGTATATTCCTAGAATTTCTGAATAAATATATTTGCCTGTAAACTACAGTTTCAGCTCCCTCTCTCTCCCACCCTCTCCTCATCTTTCTTTCCTGCATGTGTACATGTGTTAACTGAGTATACACTGAATTTAGAAATTAACTTTGAGGGAAGTTGTCATTTTGATGACATCAAATGCACGTCTCTCTCCTATTGAGTCTTCCTGAGATGTTCTCTGGTTTTCTTGAGGTAGGTTTTAAGCAATTCATTTTTAGTTTATTCTTATGTATTTTATGATATATTGTTATAGCAATTGGGACATTTTGTTTGTTTCATCTTCTAATTGCTTCTCTGTAAATGTAAAGAACTCTGAATTTTGCATTTTAATTTTGTATCTTGATAATTTTTTCAATTAAAATAATTTTATCATTAACTTTCTTAAGATTTTCCAAGAATACTATCATGTCACCTCAAAAAATTCTATGGATTCTCCAATTCCTTTCTCTTAAATTCTTTTCTCTAGTTCAATTACATTGCTCAATACTCTCAGAACAATGTTAAATAGTAGCAAAGATCATAATAATCTTATCTTTGATCATAAGATGAATTGCTCTAGTGTTTCCCAATTAAGAATGATTCTGGAATCGAGAGTGAGACATTATTCCAGTATACAGAATTTTGGAATTTTCTTAATAATTTCTTAATTTAATATCTTTTTAAATTATTACAATTTTAAAGAATTTTCTCCTTTCCATCTCTATTTTTCCATTTATATAGAATGGAGTTGGATTTTGATAAGGCTATATTTTGTATCTGTGGAAATACTAATATGATTTTCTCCTTAAGTCCAATTATATGATGGACTATATTAGTAACATTTCCTGATATTGTACTATCATTGAATTCTGGCATAAAACCCCAAAGAGTCATGTTGAATTATTTTGCATTTTTCCATCACTATTAATAAGTGAGATTAGTTTCTAATTTCCCTTATAATGGTATAATGAATTTTTTATAGAAATATGTTCTTTATTTTCTATGTTCTGAAACAATTTGTATAATGTTAGGACTACTTATTCTTCAAAGATGTGTAAACATTTATTTCACTGTTTACTGTGATGTTTGGAGGGGAAAAAAGTACCTGCTATGTATTCTATGTCTATTGTGGAAATTGTGTAAGCTTTCTAATTCTGCCAGTGTAAATTTTGGTAAACTATATTTTACCAGGAAATTACCTACTTCATCAAGTCTTTGCTTTAAAGTGCACAAGTAGTCTATGATTTTTTTCATTCCTCTGTATATAGTCATTTACTCCTTGTCATATTTTATTTTATTTTATTTTATTTTATTTTGCAGAATTTTACTCCTACTATTTATTGATTAAGTTAGCTAGCTTTTCTATTATTAGTTTAAAAATTATTTTCATTTATTAGTGCAACCTAAGCTTTTTCTGGATCATCAGATCATTTTCTTCTACTTTTTCTCCTGAGTTCTATTAATCTTTTATTTGTACCTATTTCCTCCATTCTCCTCCTGGTTCTAATTTTTAAATTTTTCATCCAAGGCATTGTCTCTTTATCCTCAAAATGCTTGTTTGAATCTTTTAATTCTGTTCCAATTTTTATGCTCCAGTTTTCTTGCTTCCTGATTGATTTTTTTTTTCTCAGAAAGTTTTCATCTGCTTGTGTATATTGATTCATGTCTTCTGTTTTTGTCCAGTGGTTCCATATGATTTGTGTTATCTTCTCCTGTTGTCACATGAGTAAGACTTCTTCAAGATTTTCTTGGTGAGGATGGAGGACAGACCACAACAGTGGTGTACATGTTATGCTTTCATCTCTGCAGACTCCCTCATCTCATCTCTGCAGTTCCCCTCTTGTCTCCTTCCTCTTGCTCACTGTCATATCCCCCAGCAGTTCCCATTCATTCTCAGTCTGCACCACTCTCCTAAAGGAGTTCATCTTGGAGGCTGTGTGTGTCACCGACCAAATCAATTCCCTGGCTGATGTTCTAAACTTGAGGAACTACCGTTAGATTTCTCTCTGAGCAGATGATATTTTTGTTTGCTTCATTAGAGTTATCCCTATCCTCTGTCTTTTCCTGGAGTCCCTTAAACCTTGCTAACCCAGGAGCAAGGTTATGGCCTGTATGGCAGAAGTGCTGCTGGAATTTAACTTACTTTTGCTCCTACAGATGATTTCAGAGAGTTTGATATCCTGTCCTGAAGGAACATAAATATGTGACTCATTGCTAGCTTTACTTAGATTGTTTTCAGGGAAAAATGTAGATGGAGGCCACACATCAGGCACATGCCATCATCCTCCTCACCCAGAGATTCCTATTCTCTTTCTACCCACTTATCTTCACTCTCTCTCACGAGAAGCTGTGATCATGAGAAACAAGAAATGAACTTTAATATCCAGAGAAATTAGGCTCTGCAATGGAGCAAATGGTTCATTCCTAAGCATTAGTTTAGGCTGACTCAAAATGGGAAACTACTTATCTCTGCGAGTTGTCATGGAAACAAACATGAACACACCTGCTACATAGTAAATTCTTTAAAATATCTTTTTAGAAAAAATATGTCATCACTACAATCAGTCATTGGAAATTGTCCTTCTGGGACCAATGGCCTTGACCCTTTTCCCTGGTACTTTTTGGGGTCTGTCCTCAGAGCCCCTAAGGTGGAGAGTTAGCAATTCAACTTTTCGCTTAACTGACAACCATATTTTAAAGCAATTATTGGTGTATCTGGGATAGGAAATTGCTAACAATATGAGGTGTTATTATAAAAGACCATGAATGTTTAGATTTTTAAAAATTATTACAATAAATTGCCACTAATCCCCCTCAAAATGCCTTCACTTGAACAACTTACTCCATCGTTCTTGCAACTTTCAGAAGCAGTTCTGGAACTTTTCTCTCATGAGGGCCTTTAGTTTCATTGTGTCTGACTCAGTAATTTGCATTGATTCAAAATGTTTGAACTTGAGGAAGAGCCAAAAATCACACAATGCCAGGTTCAATGAATGAAGTGAATGAGGAAATACCATAATGTTTCTTATGAGACTGCCATTTCATTGGATGGGACTCTATAACCACATTCATCATATATTTTCACCTCAGAAGAACACTGGTGAAAGAGGACTTGCAGAACTGCTTCAGAAAGTGGCAGTGAAAAGGATTAAAATGGGATTTGTGCATGTATCAACTCTGTACAACAAACGCATTAATCATGTATCACAAATATGTACTAATAAAGATAAATAAAATATAAAAAGACATGCTTAAAAGAAAGTAACAAGAACTGTGTGATAAGTGCATTTGAATCAAGGGGGAGAATTTTGACAGGGATTAATAGCAATGTATCTGTGATGGGGATGCTTTTTAAAAAATTTAAGCCTTAACTTTGTATTTTGATCATGACTTATACACACAGGCATTTGCCTATGGACAATGAATGAGAAAGGAAGTTAACAGCCACACACTAACACTGAGCACACCAGCGGCCCTGGCTGCCAATCTTCCTGTTAAAAAGGAGACAAGGGAAGTAATGTTTAAAACATAGAAATTTTCCTCAAGTCATCTTTCTGGTTCAGGGATTTATGGGTCAGGGTGAAATTTTTCTCTTCTCTCCCCTTGGTCAGTTTAGAGTCATAGGAAACAACAAACCCATCAAGCTCACAGGCACCCTTATTCTGTCCTTCCTCTGACTTTGTTCACCCACCCCCCCCACACCCACCAACCTCAGTCCTTGGGACTCTCCTCCGGTGATCAATCGCAGCAGTGACTGTCTTAGCGGGGGAAAAAACAAAAAAGGATAAAATATTACCATAACCTCCAAAGCAGGAGTAAAGCCCTGATTAGAATTCAAGGACTGCAGCTGGAACTTCCAACATGGGCGGGAGATAAAGTTCACTATTGTCAGTTCACAAGTGGCTCAGACTTCCTGGCAACAGCAGTGAATTACTCGGTCATTTATGCAGGCCTTCAGAACCGCTCCACTGTTTTCCAACAAAAAAAGGCATTCAGGAAACGAGGGGTGGCTCCGTGGCCTGGAGAGAGGCTTTGGGGCGGTGAATGGGCACCCGGCCTCTGTGTCAATGGCCTCTGTGGGAAAGGCAGTGATGTCACCGCAAATGCATTTTCAGGCTTTGCCCTGCCTTTCCCTGCCCTCCGCTTCTGAGGCAGTTGCCCTGTTTTCATTTTCTCCTCTTTCTTTCTCTTCCTCCGGCTTCTTTGAGGCCAGTACTTTTTTTCTCTGTGTAGGGCTCAAATCCACCACAGGCCTGCAGCGGTGTTACTACTATGGCAACGCTGGCTTTCCACACTTTATTTTTTGCATAAAAAGTAGAAAAGAGTTGAAAGGGAGGGCAAGAATGAGAGGGAAATGAAGCCAGGTTGGCCTTGCTCTGAGATGGTGCTGGGTGGGAAAGGATGGAGGCAAAGAGGGAATAAAACCCATGGGACCCACAAGAACAAACAGGACCTTTGAGAAGCCAGTATGTAACCCTCTGCATTCAAGGCTTCAAAGCGGACCTGCACTCTGCTCTTGGTTCATAGGAGTGGGACAGCCTGATGGACAGCAGGAGAAGAAGAGTAAAAGCTATTGTTAAGAAATAAGGTTCTTCTTTCAAAAATGCATCCTATTTATACAACTCAGAAGAAGCTTGCAAAAGTCTGCCTATCCTTCTGGGAAAGAGGAAAAGAGGAGAAGAGGAAAAGTCTCAAAGGGATGCGACCTCTGCAAAGAGAGAGCTGCAACATAGTGACACATGCTCAGGATGCCTAGTGTCCTCCAGCCTTTGTCACATACTACAGAGACCCTCTCCTGGTGTCAAGCTGTGAAACATCAGTTCACAATGGTGGATGACAAATACAAAAAGATATTCATGACTATAGAACTCACCTCTTACAAAATACAGCTTTACCCTGAACTCCAGAAGAACATAAGTATGTCATTTCTCTAATAAGTTTTATGCCTACTCTATCAAAAAGCAGATAGCAAGCAATCTGATAAAATGGCCCCTAAGAAGCCCAAATGCTCCCTTAGAAGTCAGGGCCAGCAGGTAAGGCTGATGTGGACTCACCCTCTCTTGCTGTACCCCAGGCTGCCTGCTCCCCAGCGTCTATCCTCTGATCTGCAGGAGACTGCAGCTAACTCCTGGTGTTAAAGGCCACTGAGTTAGATAGAAATATTATAGGCAGTCAGACAGGGCTGAGTCCTCAAAGAAGCCAGTGCAGAAGATCAGATACCTTGTAACCATGGGGGGAGACAGACACCTCTGCTGTGGGCTAGACCTCAAAACAAAAGATAAATTGAATGCACCCACATACTTCCTAAGGACAAGCATCAGGAATTGATATTCTAAATAAATCTCTATCAGCCTGAGAAAGTCAGGAGTCATCATTCCAACTGACCTACAGGAAGAGTCACTACTCTTTATGCATGCCTCTTTGCTAAGTGACTTGCTTCCCCATTCATTCCCAATTTAATCAATTTTACTTGTGCAATTAATCTTATGGGTTGACCATAGTTTTATCCCACCCCATGACCACCTTGCAGGTTTCCATGTTTTCCCCACCTTAGACCTGCCTCACTGTGTGGTTTTGCTCTATAGAAATCCCTTGAAAAGACAGAGTCTTTGGCAACCCACTCGGGACACTCTCTGACTCTCTCTCAAACAGAAGCTTTCTTTCTCTCAATAGAATATATCTATTCTATATCTCAATAAAATATATCTTAACCTCCATTGTTCATAACATCCATTCTTCAATATTAGAGAACACAAACTTGTACTGGACATATAGTAGGTTGGGAGTTTCATTCCCCTGTATCATTGGGACCAGGGTCAGTGCCTCTGATCTTTTCCTGAGCCCACTTCTCAGACAGTTGATCAACTGTGGACTGAGCACTCTGTTCTCCATGAAAGAGACACAAACACACTAAATTTAGAGTCCCTAAGAAATATTGACACTAATCACCAAAGACAAATCCTCTCAAGAAAATGGCATCTCCTTGTGGAGCCCACTGCCAGCCGTGGCTGAGTTGAAGGATCAAAAAGAAGGAAAGAGAGAAAGAAACCTGACCTATAAGGACATCAGCTTGGAGGCAGGTCAAGAGGGCGATACTGGATGTGGAGAAATGGTGAAGTCCTAAATGTAGTCCATAGTACTGCAAGTGTATGCAGTATCCTGGGTTTTGTGGTATCCTCACAGAAAATGATGTCATGTGTCTCCTGGTACTCTTCATACATAACCTTCACATGTGAATCATCCTTGGTCCTTGGACGGGGCAGATCTCATTGCTTTTAAATCACAACCAAATGGTAGAACAATTTAGTATTCATTTATTAAAATGTCTACTTTGAATTTCCCGAGCAATTTACATCTTTTTAAGGTTTTGCTCAGGAAATGGCAATGTATTTGGTGTTTCTGAAACTCAGATTTGATGGTTAC
>RJWM01020735.1:0-36629 GCA_004363535.1 Dasyprocta punctata | reverse complement strand
AAGCTATTAGAGAAAAGAGACAGATTACCTACAAAGGAAGGCCCATCAGAATCACGACAGACTTCTCAACACAAATCATCAGGTCAAGAAGAGCTTGGGGTGAAATATTTCAAGCCCTGAAGGAAAATAACTTCCAACCCAGATTAATGTACCCTGCAAAATTATCTTTTAAAATCAACAGAGAAACAAGATACTTCCATACAACAGGATGCAAAACAATCATATACAATACTTAGGTTCACAGAATGTCAATTCTGTCCCCAAGGGTGAGGACCCAAAATGAATTTAAGAAAAAGCAGAAAAGTGGGATAAGAGAAAAGAGACTGCAAGTAGCTTGGAGAACAAAAATGAGTCCACCAACTCAGAGAAACCACTAGTGAAGACTGAGGGAAAAGAAAGCCAAAGGAGACAGAAAAAGAGAACAGAAGAAGACCAGACCCAAAAGGAGGGCAGAAACCACACTCACACACAAAAGATTAATAAATAAAAAAAAAAGTCCACTTCCAGGGTTCTCTCTGGGTTCACTGGTAAACAGCCTGTGGAGACAGCAACCCAAATCGTGGCACTGTATCTCCACAAGCCAGCAGCTGTTTGTGGACAGAGTAGTAGACAACCTTAGCAGACCTGCCCTGAGAACAGCCGCCTCAGGCTTGCAGCCATCCAAGCAGTTTCTGAGGATCTGTGCCCAGCTTGGAACTGCTGGGGGAAGGCAGCAACAGTTTTAGCTGCAGGCATATCTGGCCTGACTCAGAAATGGCTTCTGGCAAATCGCTCTCTCCTGTGGGAGGACCAAGCCCTCTGCACTCACCGCCAGCCAGCACAGTCCTCCGCACCCACTGCTCTCCTCCACCGAGGAATGGTTCCACAGAGGTCCCGGGGTCGCCAGTCACCACCAACACTGCAACCATGCACTGCCGGGCTCCAACAGCTCCCCTCATGCAGTGAGTCCAGCTCTGGGCAAAGGCTCCGCCAGCTACCACCTTCTTCTTAATTGAATTTTTTCTTTTTGCTCTCTCTGTGGGGTTTGATTCAGACTTCAGGCTCTTCCTGGGTCCAAGGAACCCATCTCCCTTCTTTTTGTCTTCCTCAAGATGGTGTGTTCCCATGTCCAGATGCTGTCTCTCAGAGAGGCTGTTTTCCCTGCATCCTACTACTATGCCATCTTCCTGGAAGTCCACATTTCTTCTTTTAGTTCAGTTAGTATTTCTGTTCTAATTTCTTTTGTAGCCTCTTGAAGTTGTTTCTTTACTTCAGTTGCCATCACCTCAGAAACTTCAGTTGTGGGACTCCCGATCTCTTCTGCATTTACATCTCCTGGACTTGCTCTGTTTGGATTGGGGGCCAGAGACTGCCTTTTGCGTCTTTGTCTTGACATATTCCTGGGTTCTTTTGGGCAAATGGGTACTGGGGACCCAGGCACTCCGGGCATTGGCCACAATTTCTCTGAAGTGAGACTGGTTCTTCTAGCTAGTACTGATTATGGATATCTGATGGTTGCCACTGGGGGCACTGTTGCGGCGCTATCTGCTGCCTTTCCCCAGCCCACCTTGGCTCCCAGATGGCTGGTACAGTGTGCGCAGGGGTGGGGTCGCCACCCACGAACCTGGGCCGGTGGGCCGGTCACCCGCAGATTCTCCACCTCCGCACCTGGAGCACACGCGGAGCCGCCGTCTCCACACCAAGCCGGTCACCGACAGGGACCCTCCGAGGTGGCCCCCAGAATGTGCTCAGGGGCAGGGCTCAGCCTGAGCAACCTCCACGGGTCTGTGCCCAGCTAGAAGTCCCCAGCCCAACTCCAAGATGTCTCCCAACCAATCTCTTTCTCCCGTGGGATGGTGAAGAACTCTGCACACTCACCGTCAGCCAGTTCAGTTCTCCAGGTCTGTTCCTCCTGTCCACTGCCACTCTCCTCCAATGCTGCCTCTCTTGGCAGAGGCCTCCAGGGTCACCACTGCTGTGGCACCTTGATCGTGTGTCCCCAGGTTCCAGCAGGTCCTCTCAAACAGTGGGTCCGGTTCCAGGCAGAGGAGCCACCAGCTACCACCTTCTTTGTTTAAGTGTTTCTTTTTACTCTTTCTGTGGGCTTCAATTCTCACTTTAGATTCTTCCTCTGGACCCACTTCCTTCCTTCTTGTCTTCCCCATGTTGCTATATTCCGGCATCTGGATGGTATCGCTCAGGGAGGCTGTGTACTCTACTGCTTACTGTTCCACCGTCTTGTTCTTCTTTTCTAAATTTCTTGTGGAATTTTTCAGTGAATCTGTCAGGGCCTGGGCTTTTCTTTGCGGATAGGTTTTTCATTACATCTTCAATTTCATCGATACTGGTTTATTTAGGATTTTTATGTCTTCTTGATTCAACTTTGGTAATTCATATGTATCTAGGAATCTGTCCATTTCTTCTGTATTTTCTATCTTATTAGAATACAAGTTTTCAAAGTTGGCATAGATGATCTGGATTTTTGCAGGGTCTGTTGTGATTTCACCCTTTTCATTCCTAATTGCATGAAGTTGACGCTTTCCTTTTTTTTTGATAAGGTTGGCTAAGAGTTTGTCAATTTTATTTAATCTTTCAAAGAAACAACTCTTCGATTCATTGATTCTTTGTATTGTTTTTGTAGTCTCCTGTGTGTTAATTTCTGCTCCGATGTTTATAATTTCCTCCGTCCTATGAGCTTTTGGCTTAACCTGCTGTTTTTCTAGAAGTTTGAATTTCAACATTAAGTTGTTTATATGAACTTGTCCCGTTTTCCTGATATGGGTATTTACTGCTATAAATTTCCCTCTTAAGACTGCTTTCATTGTGTCCCACAAGTTCTGGTATGTTGTAGTGTTGTTATCATTCAAATGTAAAAACTGTGTAATTTCTTTAATTTCATCAGTGACCCATTGTTTGTTCAGTGCTGTGCTATTTAATTTTCATGTGTTTATGAAGTTCTTATGGTTTCTTTTGCCATGGATTTCCAATTTCATTTCACTGTGTTCTGATAGTATGCATGGAATAATTTCAATTCCTGTACATTTACTTAAGCATGTTCTATGAGCCAGTATATGGTCTATTTTTGAGAATGTCCCATGTGCAACTGAGAAGAATGTGTAGTCTGATGTTGTGGGGTGGAATAGTCTATTGACATCTATTAAGTGCATTTGTCCAAAAGTTTGATTTTGTTCTAATGTTTGATTATTGATTTTTTTTCTACTGGATCTCTTTGTGGCAGTGGGAAATCAAGGTCTCCCAATACAGTTATATTAGAGGTTGATTTTTCATGTCTGTTTTTAATTGTTTTATAGAGTTGAGTGCGTTGATATTTGTTGCATGTATATTTATGAGTATTATCTCTTCCTCTTGAATTGTTCCCTTTACGAGGATATAGTAACTCCTTTATCTCTTTTAATCAGTCTTTGCTTGAAATTCACTTTGTCTGCAAATAGAATAGCTGCCTCTGCTCTTTTCTGGGCTCTCTTTGCATGGAGTATTGTTTTCCATCCTTTGAATTTCAGTCTGTGAATTTCTTTTTGAATTAAATGTGCTTCTGGTATGCAGCATATTGTTGGATCTTGCTTCTTGATCCATTCTGTGAGTCTTTTGACTGGTGAATTGATTCTATTAGCATTGATGGGTATACCTGACATGTATTGACTCATCCTTGTCATATTATTTTCCTATTGTTAGTTCCTCCCTTTTTCCCCCCTCCCTCTGATGGTTTGCCTTCCCTGGAGTGTTCCTTCTGTTGAGGTTCATGGAGATGTCATCTTTATTATCTCCTCCTAGAATGTCCTTCAGAACATTTTGGAGTGCTGGTTTGGTGGTCATAAATTTCCTCAGATGTTCTTTGTCATGGATGTACGTATCTTATTTCCCCATCAAGTTTGAAAGATAGTTTTGTGGGGTACATTAATCTGTGTTGAAAGTTATTTTCCTTTAGATCTTGGAGTACTTCACTCCAAGCTCTCCTTGACTTGAGAGTTTGTGCTGAGAAGTCAGCTGTCATTCTGATGGGTTTTCCGTTATAGGTGATTTGTTTCTTTTCTCTAACAGCTTTTAGGATTGTGTTCTTGTGCTGAATTTCTGGAATCTTGACTATGACATGCCTGCTTGTAGACTTTTTTTTTTTTTTGGTCATTGCTAATTTGAGTTGTATATGCCTCACTTATTTGTATGTCAAATTCTTTTTCTCTACCGGGAAAGTTTTCTGTCATGATGTCTGCAAACATTTTTAATGTCACTTGTGGTATCTCCTGCTTGTTCATTGACTCCAGTTAACCTTAAGTTATTCTTGCTTGTCTCATCTAGCAGCTGCTGGATTGATTTTTCATGGCCCCTTGGTAGTTTTGAGAAATCTTTCTTTTCCTGGTTACTGACTGTAAGCCTATCTTCAATAGCTGGGATCCTATCCTCACATTGGCCTAATCTGCTTTGAATACTCTCAGTGGAGTTTTTATTCTCCTGGATATCTGCTTAATCTGCTTTATGGATTCCATTTCTTTCCTATGCTGAGCTTATATAATGTTTTTCAGCTTGTCTATATCTTTTTGTCTGTGGGTGGTCTAATGTTACTAAGCATAGTGTATATTTTTGTAATCTCTGTAGTTATCTGAGAGATTATTTCTGAATTCAGTTTTTCCAGGGTCTCATTGAATTGCTTTGTCGTTTCTACTTCAGAGAGGCCTGGTAGGGGGCTTTCAGATTGTCCCATCTCATTGCCCCCTAGATTTGTCTTTGGTGAGCTGGATATCTATGGTTGCATTTTGTTTAAGTGTCATCTCATTTTATTTTCTCTTTTTTTAGTTTAATACCTAGGGTGATGGTTGTAAATTGCCCATGGTGGGTTGATTTGTTGCTATTTATTTACTTATCTGTGGTACTTATCTGTGGTATCTTCCAGGTATATCTGCTGTTTAGGTTTTGAATCTGATGGAAGATCTTACTTGTTCAGTTTGTTAGAGATGAGAAGTTGCTTGTTTGGCCTCGTCCCTGGTACTTTGGCATTGTGCTTCAGTATTTTTGTGACTTTTAGTGAGTCTTTGTTATGGAATACTGTAAGGAACAGCAGTTTAGAACAGTTAAGTCATTTTTGGCTATAGTAATACCATTTGCATGAAACACAGCCTACAAAATGACAAACTGAGCTAAATAACCCTTGATTTTCAACTTTTAACTGTATGAACTAGATTTGTGATTATATAACAAAATGTGAAACAAAAGCAGATAATTATATGCAATACATAAGTGCTTAATGTGTCAATTTTGCCCTCGGGGGTTAAACTTTAAAATGGATTAAGGAGAAAATAGAGAAGTGAAAGAAGAGAAAGAGATTAGAAGTATGGTTGGAGGACAAAGGGGGATCACGCCAACTTTGAGAAGCTGGTGCAGAAGACTGAAGGAAAAGAGATAGAGGAGATAAAAGGAAGAACAGAACAGAACCACATCCTCAAAGAGGTTAGGAACCACTTTCACACTCATATAAAAACAATTAAGAAGAAAGAGAAAAAAAAGAAAAATTTAAAAAAAAGAGAAAAATGAAAAACAAATAGTCCACTTCCAGGATTTTGTCTGGTTTCACTAGTGGACAACCTGTGGAGACAGAGTCCCAAATCATGCCGATCTATTTTAGAAAACCAACGGAACCTTTTTGGCCAGGTAATAGATAATCTCAGCAGGCCTGACCCAAGACCAGACTCATTGGCCTTGCCTCAGTCCAAGCAATTTCCAAGAGTCTGAGCCCAGCTGAGAGCTGCTAGATGAGGCCTGGGAATTTAACTCAGCAGCACAAGTGGCAAGGGTTCCAAGCTTAGCCAACCTGTCTCCAAGATGACTCCTGGCTAATTGCTCTCTCCTGCGGGAGAACTGAGTCCTTTGCACTCATCACCAGCCAATGCAGTCCTCCATGTCCACTGATCCCCTCCACTGCTGTGTCTCTCTGCAGAGGCCTCCAGGGTCTCCAGCTGTCACCATCACCATGACCGTGAGTGCCCAGGTTCGAACAGCTCCTCTTGTGCAGTGAGTCCCATCTCCGGGAGAAGATGCTGCTACCTTCTTCTTCATTTAAGTTTTTCTTTTAACTCTCTATGGGCTTCAGTTTGCACTTAAAATTCTTTCTGGGTCCAGAGGACCCACTTTCCTCCTTCTTGTCTTCCTCATGATGGTATATTCCAGCATCTGGATGCTGACTCTCAGAGAGGTTGTTTTCTCTGCTGCTTACCACTCCGCCATCTTCCTCTGCTGCTTACTGCTCTGTCATCTTCCAGGTACTTCATCTAGCTTCTTTTTTTTTTAAATTTAAGAGAAAAAAGACACAGAAAAGAAAAACAAAAAGCAAAAGAGACAAACAAACAGCAACAAATCCAATACAATAACATTATAGGATTACAAAATGTGACGACAGGAATTTGACAATGGTTGTAATATTGCATATTGTTACCTTCAAAAGAGTTATTTAGATTAATAAGTATAGACATGCAAAATTGATCTAATCATATGAGTATTAACTGTTCTTTTTCAATAACCAATACATTTAGTAGTATAGTCATTTTAGCTATCTCATGTATATATGTATACAAATTTATGTCTTTTTCCTTTTCCCTTCCTTCTTTCCTCCTTACCCCTTATAATACCTCTTGTTATCTTCAACATAACTGCCCATACCATTAGACATAATATAAGCAAACAAAAAAGTACGGAATCCAACCAATAAAAACAAAACAATGGAAGCAATACAGGACTTCAAAACAATAGTAAGACAACACCAGTTACCATAATGCCTCTTGTTATCGTCTAAGCAGTTGCCTATATCATCAGTCATAATGCAATCAAACAAATCAAAATAGAATAAAATCATTCAAAGCAAAACAATGAAAGCAATACAGGGCTTCAAAACAAGGTGATAGGATATCAATAATGGCTACAATAATGTATTTTGTTATCTTTGAAATAGCTGTCCATGCCATCAAATATAATAAAATTAGACAAACCAAACTAGAATAAAATCAAACCAAACAGAGTGATAAAAACGATACGGGATTCAAATTGCAATAATAGATTAACAGTGGCCACTGCTTTCCCTTTTTAGACCTTTCCTCCCCTTTCTTTTTTTTAAAATTTTTTTATTTTAGCGAAAAAAACACCAGAAAAAATATGTATTGTGTGTTTTAAAACCTACTAACCCCTTTAGTTTTTTGTAGTTGGCAGACAACATGATGTTCACCCATGTGACTGTGGATCATTTCATTCATGAGCATGATCTTAAGTTGTATCCATTTACCTACAAGAGTCTTGAGGTTATGTTTCTTTATAACTGAGTAGCTTTCCATTGGATAACAATGCCATATCTTTATTGTCCACTATGCAGCTAATGGGCAAGCTACCCCCACTTCTTCCTGGTTCCCTGTCACATACGACATTGTTCTCTCTCCTTTGACTTTCAGTCTGTGAACCCCCTTTCCAGTTAAATGTGTTTCTTGTATAAAGCATATTGATAGATCCTGTCTCCTGATCCACTCTGCCTGTGTTTCTTTTTATTGGTCAGTTGAAGCCATCTACGTTAATAGTTATGACCAACATGCACTGCTTCGTCTCTGCCATGCTATTTTCCTGCCATTTGCTGCCTACATTTCCCCTCCATTGAATTGTCTGCCATGCTTGGGGATGCCTCTCTGCCACTGTTTCTGGAGCTGTGGTCTTTTTTATCTCTCTCTAGAATGTCCTTCAGTATTCTTTGTAGGGTTGGTTTGGTGGTCATGAATTCCTTCAGTTGTTCTTTGTCATGGAAGTGTCTTGTTTCTCTGATAATTTTGAAAGAGTTTTGCAGGGTACAGCTATCTGGGTTGGAAGTTGTTTTCTTTTGGGGCTTGAAATACTTCACTCCAAGCTCTTCTTGACTTGATGGTTTGTGTTGAGAAATTGTCATGATTCTGATGGGTTTACCTTTCTAGGTGATCTGTTTCTTTTCTCCAACTGCTTTTAATATTCTGCTTTTGTGTTGAATTTCTGGAATCTTGATTATTATATGTCTGGGTGTAGATTTATTTTGGTTATAGCTAGCTGGAGTTCTATATGCTTCACTTATCTGTATGTCACTTTCTTTTCCCATACTTGGGAAGTTTTCTGATATTATTTCTGTAAATAGACTTTTAATGTCATTTGTACTGACCCCTGCTTTTTCACTCACACCTTTTATTCTTAAGTTATGTTTCTTTGGGTTGTCTTGCAGCCATTGAATTGTTACTTCCAGTTTCCTTGTTATTTTTAAGATATCTTTCCTTTCACGATCACAAGCTGCAAACCTATCTTCAAGGTTTGAAAGTCTATCTTCAGTTCTTGTCAAGTGGTTTTGCCAGCTTTCAATGGAGTTTTTAATTTCCTGAATATTTCTTTGAATCTGTGTCATGTATTCTAAATCTTTATTGTATTGTTCATTCAAGGTTTCCCTCATTTTCCTATGCTCCATTTTTTTATCTATATCTTCTTTAGAGATGCTTAGCAATTCTTCTATTATGTTTTTCATTTCTTCTTTTACCTGAGTTAGTATTTCTGTTCTAAGTTCTTTTGTAGCCTCGTGAAGTTGTTTCTTTACTTCAGTTGCCATCATCTCAGAAACTTCAGGTGTGCGACTCCCCATTTCTTCTATGTTTGCATCTCCTGGACTTGCTCTGCTTGGATTGGAGGCTAGAGATTGCCTTTTGCTTCTTCATCTTGACATATTCCTGGGTTCTTCTGGACAAATGGGTACTGGGGTCCCAGGCACTTCCCACACTGGCTACAATTTCTCTGACGTGAGACTGGTTGGTTTTTCTAGCCAGTGCTGGCTATGGGTATCTGATGGTGACCATTGGGTGCGCTGGTGCAGAGCTTTCTGCTGTTTTTCCCAGCCTATGTTGGCTCCCTGATGGCTGGTGGAGTGCACACAAGGGCAGCCCTGGGTTCTCCTTGAGAACCTGGGCTGGTCACCAGTGGGGATCCTCCACTACCACCCCTGGAGTGTGTGCAGGGCTGCTGCCTCCAGACCAAGCTAGCTACCCACAGGGAACTTCCGCAGTGGACGCTAGAATGTGTGCAGGGGCAGGGCTGGCTGTTGGCTGTGGACCTGGGCTGGTCACTGATGGGGATCCTCCACTACTGTCTCTGGAGTGTATGTGGGGTGGTGAGTATGGGGCCAGTTGCAGCCTCCAACCAAGCTAGCTACCCACAGGGACCTCTGAGATGGCCCCTAGAAAGCGTGCAGTGGCAGGGCTCAGTCGGAGCCATTTCCACAGGTCTGCGCCCAGCTAGGAGCTGCTGGAGGAAGCCAGGAGCAGTTTTGGTTCCAGCTTATCTAGTCCGACTCCAAAATGGTTCTCAGCCAATTGCTCTCTCCCGCAGAATGACTGAGTCCTCTGTACTCACCACCAGCCAGTTCAGTCTTCCAGGTCTGTTGCTTCCATTCACTGCCACTCTCCTCCAATGCTGCCTCTCTCTGCAGAGGCCTCCAGGGTTACTGCCACCGCATCACCTTGATCGTGTGTCCCCAGGTTCCAGCAGCTCCTCTCGCACAGTGGGTCTGGCTTTGGGCAAAGGTGCCACCAGTTACCGCCTTCTTCTTCATTTAAGTTTTTCTTTTTACTCTTTTTGTGGGCTTCAAGTCTTGCTTTAGGTTCTTCAAGGGTCCAAGGGACTCCCTTCCTTCCTTCTTGTCTTCCCCATGATGATGTATTCCAGTATCTGGACTGTATCTCTCAGAGAGGCTGTTTACTCTGCTGGTTACTATTCCGCCATCTTCCTGGAAGTTCCCATCTAGCTTCTTAAGAGTACATGAGAGGTACATTGTTTGAGACTTGCATGTATGAAAATTCCTTTTTCTCTCCTTGTATTTAATTGATCATTTTGGCTTGCCAAGTCATTTTATGTGTTGACAGTTTTTTGTTTCTAATTTGGAGTCATTGTTCCATGTTCTTTTAGCTTTTGGTTTTGCTGTTGAAAATTCCAAATTTGTTCTGACTCATAATCTTATGTCTGTGACCCATTTTTTCTGGTCTGGAGGATTGTAATATCTACCTTTTATTCTCAGTGATCTAAAATTTTACAGTGAAATAACTCAATTTCAAGTTCTTTTAGCTTTTGGTTTTGCTGTTGAAAATTCCAAATTTGTTCTGACTCATAATCTTATGTCTGTGACCCATTTTTTCTGGTCTGGAGGATTGTAATATCTACCTTTTATTCTCAGTGATCTAAAATTTTACAGTGAAATAACTCAATTTCAATCTATTTCCATCCACTAGGTTAGGTAGTCTCTGGACTCTCTCTGTTTGACCATATATTTTATTTTTTGGTTCTTTGAGATGGGGGTCTCACTGTGTCATTCAGCCTGGCCTTGAACTCACTATGTAGTTCAGGCTGGTGTTGAACACGATTGCTGAGCTTATTGGCTTATGCCATCACACTCTGCAAACTATATACTTTGGTTTCTAGGATTTTTGTTGTTGTTCTTCTTCTTTTTAGCTTTTTGAGACAGGGTCTTGCTTAGCAGTTCAGAACGGCTTGGAACTCACTATGTAGTCCTGGCTGGTCTAGAACTTGCAGCAATCCTCCTGCCTCAGCTTCCTGAGTGCTAGGATTTCAGGCATGCACCACTTAAGTCTAACTCAAGAATTTCTTGAAGTATTTAATTGATGATTTTGTCTTTCTGGTACTGCTGTTATTTGGATGTTGGGCCTCTTGGATTGGTTCATATCTTTTTTGTTTTCCATCTTTTAAATTTTTCTCTGGCAGATACTATGACATTTATTTTCTGCTTTTTCTATTGAATTTTCAATTTTACTATCATGTTTTGAATTTCAAGAGGAGTCCTCTTTTTTTTTTTTTTTTGAGATGGGGTCTTGCTATGTACTCCAGGCTGGCCTTCAATTCACCATGTAGCCCAGGCTGACCTCGAACTTGCAGTGATCTTCCCGGTTTAGCTTTCCAATGTCTGGGGTTACAGGAACATGCCACCACATCTGGCTTCTATTATTTTTTATGTTCCTTTTTTAGAGTAAACATTTTGTTCTTCTGTTTATGCAACATTATCACACCACCCTGTAAAGCTAATGTTTTGACTCTCATTTTGAATACTGATTATAGTAGTTTTCTAATGCTGCATAACAAATTTCATAATGTAAAACAATAATTTTATATTTATTATCTAAGTTATATTGGTCAGAAGTTGTGGTGGGCTTTGGTTGATTTGTCTACTTAGGATCTCACCAAACTAAAATCAAGGCAATATTTGGCCTAATTCTTACCTGAAGTTCTGGGGTAGAAACTGATTTGAGGCTCATCCAGGTGCAATTCTATATAGTTGTAAAATTGAGTTTCCTGTTTCCTTCCTGGTTGTTAGCTGGAGACTGTTTGCAGTGTCTAGAAGCTAAAGTTTTGTAGTTCTTTTATGTACCCCCTACACCATCTTGAAAGTCAGCAATGCTATATTGAATCCTTCTCAAGTCATCTACTGGTTAAATCTTCACCCAAATAGTCTCCCTAGCTTAAGGTCAACTGTGCCTTATATAGCAAGCACAATGATAGGAGTCATATGGACAAGTTTGGAAATTAGGAGGGAACATCTTTTTTTCCTCCTCAGGGACAAATAAGCTGACTAGATGGTATGGTTGTTTGTGTAGGACTTGTTAACTTTTACTGTGGTAGGATTACCATTAGCCAAGAAGCGAAGATGGTATTTCTGAATTAGACATCCAGCTACACCATGATCCCATATTAGTTTTGTTTTTATACCTGATCTTAGCAAAAAGGCCAAGAAGCGATAATAATTTTGTTTCTAACGTGGTAGCCGTATCCTCAGTTGTGCTTTGTGTTCTATAGTCCAGCGATACTGTTGTAAACTCTGCATTTTGGGGGAAGAGAGGAGCAGTCATGCAAAGGTGTGGACTGGAGAGTAGGTGTAGGCACCTATGTAACTGAATTTCAGAACTCTTCAACCTAGTCTTCCTTATTTTAGCCATCTCTTTTGACTTTACCCTCAGTCATATAAGTACCTAGTGCTGCCAGTTCCTGTGCTTTTTGTGTATTCTTAAGTATTAATGGGAATGATTCTCAGTTTTCTATACTCCACCTTTCCCACGTCTGCTAGTTTGCTTTTGTGTATTTGTTTTCTATATTCTAAGCTGTTAAACATGTCTTATCTTTCTCTTACTCTCCCTGGTTTTTTTTGTTTATAATTTTAAAATCCACTTATGGTGTTTTGTTTTTTGAAACTTTGGGAGGGAGCAGAATTGGATATGTGTGTTTTGTCTAGCATTTTAATCATTTTTCAACTACCATAAAATTTCCAGAAGTCTGCAGAACCCCCAAGATACGCTGTGGTTTTTAGACAGACTGTATAGTTCAGGCTGGCCTTGAATTCACTATGTAGTCCAGGCTGGCCTTGAACTTACAGCAATTCTACTGTCTCAGCCTCCTGAATGCAGGGATTACAGGTGTGTGCCATCATGCCTGACTCCAAGATATGCTTTAGAAAGCAAGCCGTCAGATTGAGAATGATATGCCATTGTACCTCCTCAAGCATCTTTTCCTGTTCTTGAGACAACAGGGCAGAGCCCTTTCCTCTTTTCTCAGTCTTCTAATGTCTAGTAAGATATAATACTTTGCTATGATAATTATTTCCCTCTCCCTAGAATATTGATCTTCTTTCCAGACTTTATTTGTGTTTTCCTTAATAGCCTGCTCTTTCCTCTTTTGGCTTAAATCCAGGTCCAAATTTCCTTTCTCTTTGACACTTTCTCTATTTCTTCCAGAGAGGCATGTGTTCTTTCTTCAGGGTTTTCTCAGCATCTCATTTTTACCTCATTTCGTTTTAAATTTATATACATCTCATACTTCCAGATTTTGTAGTCATTCAGGACAAATGACTAATTTAGTCACATGCATCTATCTGGTGCTCAGTACTGGGCTCATTATAGACACTGTGGAATGATGAAACTCTTAATCTTTCACAAAACTTAATGGCAGTCATAAATTACCTGTAATAGGGCTACATGTACCGTACTGAAACTTCAGATTTTGTTTATTTTTGTTTAAAGCCTAAAGTATTTCAGTAATGCTTGGTAACACTAATAGTTTTCTTATGTCAATTAAAGTCTCTTGCATATGTATGTCTTTGATTATAACGTTTGGAATTTTGAACGTAAAATAATGTTGGTAGTGAAAAAGAAAAGGCTAAAATCTTAAATGTTAGCTTGCTTTTTATGTTTTGTTTGTAGGTCAAGTCTGGATTCTTCCATGAAAGTGATTCCAAAGCTGTTGCTAAATCCATTAGAGACCGGGTGACCCTGATAAAAAAATCCAGAGAGAAGAAACCTGCTGGTTGTTTGGAAGAACATAGAGATTCACAGTGCAAGTCTATGGGAACTGTATTCACTCAGCACCAAACTACAACTTTGCCCCCTGCTGCTGCTCAGTACACCAGGACTGAATGTGAAGAAACCGAAGTTGATCAACATGTTAAACAACAGCTTCTACAAAGAAAACCACAGCAGGACTGTTTCTCTGTTAGAGGTAAAAATAGATGCAATTTGAAAAAGCAAGTTGTCTTTAAGTGACACTTCTGTGTTTTTCAAAGTGTTCTGTTACCTATCATTTCTTTAAATCCTTTATAAGCCTCTGAAATAGGGTGAGTATCCTTATTTTAAAATTGAAAAAAACAGGCCAGGTATGGTGGCACATGCCCATAATCTCAGCATTTAGAGCACTGAGGCAGGAGGATTGCCATGAGTTTGAAGCCAACCTGGGCTACATAGTGAGTTGAAGGCCAGCTTCATAGCAAGACCCTGTCTCAAAAAAAACCAAACAATCAAATTAAATTAAATCGAGAAATCTAGGCATAAAAGCACACACCTGTAATCCCAGTACTCTGGAAGCCAAGGTAGGCGGATCATTGTGAGTTAGAGGCCCACCTGGGTTACATAGTAAATTCAAGGCCATCCTGAACTACATAGTGACATCCTGTCTCAGAAAACCAAATAAATTTAAAAACAACAACAACAAAATTAAGAAATTGTTCTGGCTGAACACAGTGATATATGTCTGTAGTCCCAGCCACTTGGGAGGGTGAGGTGGGAAGTTTTCTTGAACCTAGGAATTTGAGACTAGGAAACACAGTGAGACCTTGTCTCAAGAAATAAATAAATAAAAATTGTCCTGTTGAGCGTCTTGTCCAACATGTGAGTTAAATAAGAATTACATTCACTCTTTTTATTTGGAGAAAAAGTAAAGTTTACTTGGTATTGGGGGTTGAACTAGGGCATCTAGTCAATCACTTTACCACTGAAATACATCCCCCACCATTTTTCTATTTTTTTCTTAAGACAGGAGTTTTACTATGTAGTCTAGAGTGGCCTTGAATTCATAATCTTCTTGTCTCAGCCTCCCAAGTAGCTAGGATTCCAGGTGTTTACCACCACATCTAGTCCTTATTAACACTTTTTGTTTTTGTTTTTTGTTTTTGAGACAGGGTCTCACTATGTAGTACAGGCTGGCCTTGAACTTGCTTATATAGCCTAGGCTGGCCTCAAACACACAGCGATCCTCCTGCCTCAGCCTCCCGATTGCTGGAATAACAGACGTGCTCCCTACCTTACTAACACGTTTAAGGGTCTAATGTAAATCTTTTAGTAGAGAAAATTTGGAGCTAAAGATATAAATTTATTATTCAAGAAGAAATTTTCTAGATGTTAAGACTCTTTATAATTTCGATTGAAGTATAAACAAAAGCCCTCTATTTTTTGTCAGACACACACCTGTAATCCCAGAACTCTGGAAGGGTGAAGGATGAAGATCACAAATTCAAGCCCAACCTGGGTATCTTAGTGACTTAGTGAGACCCTGTCTCAAAAAATAACAGAGAGCAGGGAATATAGTTCAGTGGCCTTGAGTTCAATCCCCAGTATCACCAAAAAAAGTTCTCTATGTTTTCCTGCTATAATGCATTCTTTTCTCCAGAAGTACACAGTATTTGCATAGTAATAACCAATTGCTCTACAAATACATTTTTTTTCTACCCAGTTTCTAGGAGAAAGAGATTATGACACTTGCATTTTACTGAAATTCTAATGGTAAGTATAGTTCAGTTAGGGGGATACATGAAATGCCTAGCAAATAGAGTTCATTTTTTATGTGATTCTTTGTTTTTTAGGTTTTATTTTGTGAAGAGAATTTTAGGACTGGAGATGTAGCTCAGTAGCAGACTATGTGCTTAGCATGTGTGAGGCCCTGGATTCTATCTCCAGCACCACACACAAAAAATAAATAAATAAAAAAAGAAGAAGGGAAGGGAAGGAAAAGAAAAGAAGGGAGGAAGGAAGAGGGAGGGAAGCAAAGAAGGAAATTTTAGTTGTACCACAATGTCAATTTCATTGCTTAATATAGAGGTGACATGATTGTTTTTGATTTGTTCTTCAGTGTTCATACCTTTTTGAAGCTCTTTCCATCTATCAGGGTAAAAATAATAAGCATAAAATAAACATTTATTGTTATCTGTACCATTTAGACATTGTGCTTCAAGTTATCTTTTCTGCCTGTTGCTTGTTTTCTTTGTTATAGGTGATAATTTGTCTGAAGCAGAAGCTGGATCGATCATACATTCAGATACTTCAAGCCAGCCCAGTTTACCCTATTTCTCAAACCAGATGATGAGTTCTCAAATGACTTCTAACGTCCTACAAGTTGACATAAATGCTCCAGGGCAAATTTATCCATCCCAGCAACTAGTAGGACATTGCCAGCAAATTTCAGGGGTGAGGAGAACTGTTATATTTTAAGTATATAATAATGTAATAGCCAGGCATGGTGGCACACACCTGTAATACCAGCACTCGGGAGGCTGAGGCAGGAGAATTGCCACAAGTTTGAGGCCAGCCTGGGCTACATAGTGAGTTCAAAGCTAGCCTGAACTGCATAACAAGACTCTTGTCTCAAAAAAAAAGATATTTACCATAAATGGGAGAATTCACCTTTAATCTTTTTATCTTATTTAATAGTTGCAGTCACAGCTGACTCAGTCCCAGATTTTGCCTGTGGTTCAAGGTCAATCCATTGTTTTGCCTGTACATGTCCTTGGACCTACAGTTGTTTCACAGCCCCAAGTTTCCCCATTAACTGTCCAGATGGTCTCACAGATAAAGGTAGGGCACATTTTTAAAGGCTCTGTATTCACTTAAACAAATTAGTCCTACCTAGATTTTTCTGAGAAGCAATGATTTCCTTTCATAAATTCATCATAGTTTAGATAAAAGTCACTGAAAGCCAAAAGTTTATGTTTTTCTTTACCCAAGACATTTCTCTTAAGGACATACCTAACAGTATATAGTATCAATCTTTTTTTTAAAATCCGTTTTATTTTAAAGAGAAAACAAAAGAAAAAAATTTTAAAGCACATCAATCAAGGGGCAACTGTGATACATACATTGTAGACTGTCATCCACAAATCATACACCTAGAGCAGAAGACATCTGCATTAAATTATCCAAACAATACCAGCACAAATCATTCTCTTCAATGAACTCAGAGAAATCAGTAGTATAACGATCTTAACTATTTTTATATACATATATATACATACACATATACATATATTGTTTCTTTGAGCTTCTCACACTAGTGAGACAATACAATGTTTACACATATGTGTCTCATTTATTTCACTTATGAGTATAGTCCCAAGTTGCATCCATTTACCTATAAAAGTCTCCAGTTTATCCTTCTTTATGGCTCAGTAGTACTCCATTGTATAACATGCCACATTTTTTTATCCATTCTTCAGTGGATGGGCATTTAGGTTGTTTCCCAGATCTAGCTATTACAAACTGTGCTGCTATAAGCATGGGTGTACATATATTGCTGTTACGATGTTTTTAATTCTTTTGGGAAGATACCCAGAAGGGGAATAGCTGGGTCAAACGGAACCTCCAATCCTAGTTTTGTGAGGAATTGCCACACTATTTTCCACAGTGGTTGCACCAGTCTACCTTCCCACCAACAGTGGAGAAGGGTTCCTTTTTCCCTATAGCCCCGACAGCATTTGTTATTGCTTGATTTCTTGATAATAGCCATTCTTTCTGGGGTGACATAGAAACACAGTGTTGTTTTAATTTGCATCTCTTGAATGACCAGTGATGCTGAACATTTTTTCACATTTTTTTTGCAGTTTGTGTTACTTCATCTGAGAAGTGTGTGTTCATCTCAGATGCCCATTTTTGGACTGGATCTTTAAATCTGGGAGGACTGATTTTTTGAATTCTTTATATGTTCTCAGTAGTAATCCTTTGTCTGAGGTATAACTGACAAACATTTTCTCCCATGTAGTGGGTTGTCTCTGCACTCTGTTCATGGTTTCTCTTACTGTGCAAAAACTTTTCAATAGGGTGAGATTGCAGTTGTTGAATCTTTGCAGTAGTTCCTGTGCAATCAGAATTTTGTTCATAAAGTCTTTGCCTATACCAATGTCTTCAAGAGTTTTACCTACTCTATCTTCCAGCAGATTTGTTTATGTTTTAATAGTAAGATCTTCGATCCATTCTGATTGTAGCTTAGTGCATGGTGAAAGAGATGGGTGCCAGTTTTAATCTTTGGCAGGTGTAGAGCCAGTTTTTCCAGCACCATTTATTAAAGAGGCTCTTTTTTTTTCCAGTGAAGGTGTTTGGCACCTTTGTCAAAGATAAGGTGGCTTATCGTGTCTGAAGTTTTTTCTGCATCTTCTAATCTGTTACGTTGGTCTTCTGGTCTGTTCCCCCCCCCACAAGTCCCACACTTTCTATCACAGTTGCTTTACAGTGTAATTTCAAGTCAGGGATTGTGATGCCCCCTGTCTTTTCTTTGTTGCTCAGGATTGCCTTGACTGTTCTAGGTATCTTCTGGTTACAGATGAATTTTAGGATTATTTTCTCTAATTCTGTGAGATATGTTATTGAAATTTTGGTTGGGATTGCACTGAATATGTGTAACAGTTTTGGAAGTGTGGCCATCTTCACTATATTGGTTCTTCCTACCCAAGAGCATGGGCTATCTCTCCATTTTCTAATATCCTCTTCAATCTCCTTTTTCAGAGTATTGTAGTTTTCAATGTAGAGGTCTTTTACATCCTTCATCAGATTTATTCCTAGGTATTTCATTTTTTTAAGGAGGGAAAGTATATTTGGCTCATAGCGGTATTTCATTTTTTGGATGCCATTGTAAAAGGTATTGTTTCCCTGACTTCCCTGTGACATTTAGGTTACATTTTGAAATTGGTGCAACAAGTCGGTTCACAGTGGCATACATTTTATTACTGCATGAATAAAGACATGGTGGCTGAGTTCCAGGATAAGGTTCTAAATTCAAGGTGTAAAATGTCTTTGCATCTACCAGGTCATATGTTTTTACACCATATTTAGAAAGTTTACTTGGCATATACTGCTAAAAGCTTCAAAAACCACAAAATGATGCAAGGTGTTCTTCAGCTGTCATATATTTGGAGAATATATGACTTGCTTGATAGTTCGAAACAAAGCTTTCTAGAAATGAGTGAATAGCAGCCAAATTGTTGGATTTTTTTTTTCTTTCCTGGTAGGTCTTTTTATCATTAACATGTAGATAGTTCTGAAGGAAACTAAATCTCTTGACTGTCATTATTGTCATAAAAATCTCAACACCCCATCTGTCACTTCTCCATGAATCTTTAGATTCTGATGATTAGAATGATAAAGTCCTGCTATGAAAGCTTTTAGCTCAGACAGTGAAGTGTCATGATGAATTTATTTTTGAGTACAGTGGAACCTTCACTTAGAAATTCAACCATTCTCAAGTGCAGGTTGTAACTCAAGTTGTCAATTGAAGGCTCAGTCTCCTCTACACAGCCTTCAAAATCTCTCTTCAGTCTCTAGGTAGATCTCGGTGTCCTTAAAGAGACCTTGCTCAATTAACCCCATACAGATAAAGATGTTACAATGTTCCTTCCAGAACTCTTTTAAGGGTTGTATCTGTATCTGAGACTATCTTGAAGCACAAGCGGCCAGCACTTGGGTCATGACTCATGACTTTGATTGTAAGTTAAAACTAAAATTCTGGTCATAACTCAAGTTATTCATATGTCAGGTTGGTCATAACTTGAGGGTCCACTGTATTAACTATTGATGTGTAGAGAATGATTTAATTGTATTTCATTATTAGTGTATTTCAAAACATCTTGTAGCATATTTTCCATCTAACTTTCAGTCTATGTGTATTGTACTTGAAGTGAATTTCTTGCAGAAAATGTATGCCTGTAGTTGGTTTTTATCTATTCTGCTAATGTCTCTAAATTAGTATATTTAGATCATTTGCATTTGAACTAAGTATTGTTATGTTATATCTTAAGTCTGCCACTTTAGTGTTTTGTTTTGTTTTTTCCTGTTTCCCCTTTGCTTTCTTATTTTTTATTTCAAAGAGAAAAAAATAAAAATAACAATAAAGCAGTTTCAAAACAGGTTAGTAGGAGAGTTACAATAATTAATACATTGCATATTGTTGTCTTCGTAGTAGTTATTCAGAGTGTAAGATATAGGCATGATATCTTGTCCAAACAATATTAGCACAAACCTTTCTTTTCAGTGAACTAACAGAAACTACACTTTATTTTCTTGATTGCCTATGTATTACTTGAAAAAAAATTTAGAAAAGTTTTAGTATTTATATTGTTAGAAGTATATTTATGTTGTGTAGTGCTCTCGGTGGTTGCTCTTGGACAATGATTATATAAATGTGTGTTAATTATGTATTTGTGTGAATATATATAAAATCTTTTTAAAAATTCTTATTACTATATATTTATCATTTGTAATGATCACATTCATCGTAGATAATTTGCACCTCTACATAATACATCTTAATTCTTTTTTCCCCTCTCTTGAACCCTTCTTCTCCTCATTTACATAGGGTTCGTTTCCAGTTTTTCTTTCCATTCTCTTTTTTAGAAATCCCTTTTTCCTTCCTTCCCTTTCCCCTCCCCTCTCCTTATTCTCCTTCCCATTTAAACATGTTCTTCCTACTTCTCAATATCTATCAACCATTTTTCTCTTTACTTACCCTTTGAGTTTCTCATATAAGAGAAACAATGTAATACTTAATCTTGTGTGTCTGATTTATTTCACTTAAAATTGTGGTCTAAAGGTGTATCCATTTACTTAAAAATGACTCGTTTATCCTTTATGACAGAATAGAATTCCTTCACATATAAATACCACATTTTCTTTGTTTATTCATTGTTGGATAGGCATATGGGCTGTTTCTAAGATTTAAGTATTATGAATTGTGCTTCTATAAACATGGGTATTTATATATCACTGTGGTATGATGCTTTTAACTCTTTCAGGTACCGATAAGGGGAACAACTGGGTTGGATGGAACCTCTAGTTTTAGTTTTTTGAGTAATCTCCATACTGATTTCCATAGTGGTTATTCCAATTTACACTCCCACCAACAGTGGAAAAGGTTCCCTTTTCCCTACAGTCTCACCAGCAATTGTTATTGACTGATTTATTGTTAGTAGCCATTCTTTCTGGAGAGATGGAATCTCAGTGTTGTATTAATTTGCATCTCTCAAATGACCAGTGAAGATGAACATTCTTTCATATATTTATTTGCTGTTTATACTATGAATTAGATAGGACTTTGCTGGCAGTTCTGCATTTATCAGGCTGTAAGTTAGACTGTGATATCTATTTGCTATAGTCACAGATTTCAGAAGCTTCATTTTCCTTGTTTCTGTTGCCTTTCTTCCCTGCGGGACTCCCTAGGAGCTCCTTTGGCAGAGTCCTGTCCCAGCAGTTCTCTCTCTCTCTCTTTCTCTCTCTCTGGTGCATGGTGTTGCTGTGTAGTTCAGGACGGCCTTGAATTCACTATGTAGCTGGGGCTGGCCTCAAACTTGTGGCACTCCTCCTGCCTTAGCCTCCTGAGTGCTGGGATTACAGGTGTGCACTACCACGCCCCACTGACCTTATAGTTGTTTAATCCGTAAGCCCATTATTAAATGGAAGCCCTCTTGTTTGGTGGTATAGAGCTGCTGAATCATTCCATAATCTTATAATCAGGACTCAGTGTGTCAGTGAAACTGTGCCCTTTGACTATATCCCCTACAGATACTTCCAAGATTTTTTTTCCCTTCAGGTAAGACAGGCTAGAGGGGACTGGACTTGGGTAACTTCTTTTCCCCATAATTGGATAAGGCTCTGGTGGTCTATTCTCATGCTCAGTCTTCCTCCCCTGGCCAAACAAGGATTTTTCTCCAGTCTTTATGAGATCCTATTGGGGATCTTGGAGATGAAATCCAAGCAAATGTGGCTTCCCCCACATCAGAGCCTGGGAACTTTTAACTCTTAAACTAAACTGCACTTAGACTTCAGGAATTAATCACCTATATCGATTCAGTCTTACTACCTATTTCTGGCTCCAATGGCCTCTGCCTCAGATGAGCCCATCTATACCCTCTATACAGCCATCTCCCCTCACCTGTTCTGCCCCAGGTACACTGATCTGTAGCCTTCATACACTAACCCTCCTTCCCTGTGGTTTAGTCATTTATACTTCCAGATAACCACAGTCAACCATGATCCAAAAATACTACATGGAAAATTACAGAAATAAAACATTAATGTTTTAAAACATTGTGCACTGCTTGTGAGTAACATGATGAAATTTGTGCCCTATCCAACCTGGGATGCAAATTGTCCCTTTATCCAATTTATCCATGCAATATAAGATAACTGTTTCTTAGTCACTTAGTAACTATCTTGGTTTTCAAGTTGATAGTCACAATACAGCAGTTCCTATGTTTGGGTACTTCTCATTTTACTTTTGTCTCCTGAAATTGTCAATTTCCCACCACTGGGACAAAATGCCTGCCAGGCACAATTTAAGGAGGAGAGGTTTATTGTGGTTCATAATTTCAGAGAGTTTCATCCGTACAGGGTTAGATGCCTTCAAGGCAGAAATGGCATGGTGGAAGGGCATAGCAGAGGAGAGCTGTCAAACTCTTGGGAACTAGAAATCAGAGAGAGGAAAGGAGTCAGGTAATGTATGACACCCTGCCAAATTAAACCCCAGTGACCTACATGCAGTCATGAACTTATCAATGGATTAGTCCACTAATGAGTATAGCATTCCCATGACTTGATCACAACCCAAAATCCCCACTCTGAACACATGAGGCTTTTATAGGACATTTCAGATCCAAACCATAACAACCTCATAGCACCAAAGTAACGACACCATAACAAACCTAAAGCACAAATCGAGGCTGGCAATTTAATTGTAGTACTGTATATTTTTATAACTATCTTATTATTGTTTGTCTATTTCTGTGCCTAATATGTAAGTTAAACCTTGTCATATGGATGGATGTATAGGAATAAACATTGCATATGGTTTGGAATTATCCATAACTCAGGCATCCTTGGAATGTATGACCTGTGGCTAAGGAGGGTGTCTTAGTTACCTTTCTCTCTCTCTCTCTCTTTCTCTCTCTCTCTCTCTCTCTCTCTCTCTCTCTCTCTGTGTGTGTGTGTGTGTGTGTGTGTGTGTTTTTGAGACAGGGTCTCGCTATGCAGTTCAGGCTGGCCTTGGACTCACTTTGTAGCCCAGGCTGGTCTCAAACTTGCAACAATCCTCCTGTCTCAGCATCCCGAGTGCTGGGATTACAGGAGTGCACCACCATGCCCAGCACCTTTCTCTGGTTGCTGGGACAAAATACTCAACACCCAAAGTTAAAGAGGAAAAAGGTTTATCTAGTTCATATTTTATAAAGGTTTCAGTCCATAATTGGCTGGCTCCAAGGCCGAGTGGCACATGGCAGAGGGGTACCAGTTCATGATGGTAGAACACAGCAAAAGCAATAAGAGAACCTAAAGAGAGGGCAAGCCTCTTTCTGTCCCTTATAATGTATGTAGGCTACCCACCCTAGGGCAGGTGTAGTACTCATACCCTTGATCCCAGTACCCTTAGTCCCAGCATCGAACTATGAATCAATCACAAATGCTAGATTTAGCTACCAAGTTCCATCTAAAACTGCATGAGGCTTTGAGGGGGAATATATAGAAACAAAGCATAACATTCCTCCCCTGGCCCCCCAAAGACTCATGTACATTTCTTTACACAAAAGGCATTTAGTCCATCTCTAAGAGTTGCAAAGTCCTAACAGTTTCACCATTTCTGAAAATTCCAAGTCAGAGGTCTCCTCTGAGAGTTAAGGCAAACTCTTAGCTGTGAGCCCATGTACAAATGAAAAGAAAGTTAAATATTTCCAACATTCAATGGCACAAGATAAACATTTCCATTCCAGAAGTTACAAACGGCATACAAAGGGACCAAAGCAAGTCCAAAATCCAGCAGGGCACACATTAAGTCCTGTAATTCCATATGCAACATCAGAAGCAATCTGTGGCAAGATGTGAACTCCAAAGAGCTTTGGTGGCTCCACCCCTATGGTACTTACAGTGATTGTAGCTCCCATGGCTTCTCTCAGGCCTGCTCTGTTCCCTCCTTGCAGTTTTCCTCAGATGATCCACGTTCCTGGCTTCTTGAAACTTCTGGGCTCTCCACTGTACCTTTTGCTTCACTCACAGCTTCACATACTTTCCTCTTAGGAGCACACTCTCTGGTCCCATAGGCCTTCTGAAATCTGAGTGGAAGCCTTTCTGACCCAACAACTCTTCCATTCTGCATGTGCCTAAAACCAGCGCCATATGGATGATGCCAAAGTCTGCTGCCACGCCTTTAATCCCAGCACTCGGGAGGCTGAGGTAGGCGGAGCATTGTGAGTTCGAGGCCAGCTTGTGCTACAACGTGAGCACAAAGCTGGCCTGAGCTACATAGTGTGACCCTGCCTCAAAAAACTAGGGCCGGGAGTTTGGCTCAGTGGCTTAAGCACCTGTCTGTCAGGCGTGAGGTTGTGAGTTCAATCCCCGGTGCCGCAAAAAAAAAAAAGTCTGCTGCCAGTTGAAGCAGTAACCCGGCTTCCCACTTTCTTGGCTGTAGGGGTCAAGTGCCTGGATCACTAAGCACTCTGACTCTAACTCTGAGGTACAAATTCTCTAGGGCACCACCATTCTGGAACATCAAATATGTACGAATCTTTAAAATATTTTTAAGAATTCTTTCAGTACATGTTTGCAGTATACAAAGATTATATTTACTGTGGGAAATTGGCACATGTACATAACATGTCAATTCTTTCTTTTTCTCCTTCCTGTGTACCTCATTTAAATTTTTTTGCCAGCATCAAATTCATTTATTTATTTTGCAAGTCCTTACCAAGTTAATTATCATAAATACAGATTAACAGCCAGACTGACAGGCCAAAAAACATGTAAAATAAAACACATAAGACAATTATACTAAATTGAGACACACTTTTAGATAAATTGGCCATGTTGGATTATAATCACTTTTTTCTCTTTTATTTTTCTTATTATCTGTGTCTTAGTTACTTTTTTCATTGCTGAGACAAAATACGCAATGCCCAAAGTTAAAGAAGGAAAACCGTGTTATAGGTTACAGTTTGTGGAGCTTTCAATTCATAGTTTTTTGGCTCCCAAGGCGGGTGGCATGGCAGAGGGGCATCACAGAGGAGAAACAGCTCATGGTGGGCAGAAGGCAGCAAAATAGTGAAAAAACAAGCAGCAAGTGAATAACAGCACTTCTCTTTTGCCCCTTATATTCTATCCAGGCTATATAGCCTTAGGGTGGGTAGCATTCAGACCCATTATCCACATTTAGAACTGTGCCAAACCAGTGAACTAATTTAGTGATCACACACCTTGATCCCAGCATCACACACTCTAGATCCAGCCACCTCCAAAAAACCCCACCTATGATTGCATGAGGGTTTGGGAAGATATTTAGATACAAGCCATAACACTCCATATTTTATTTTGCACTTTATTTATACATTGAGTTTCTAATATAAGAGAAACCATGCAGTATTTAAGCTTGAGTGTCTGAGTTACTTCACTTTACATTATAGTCTCAAGGTGCATCCATTTTTCTACAAATGATTCAAGTTTATCCTTTATGGCAGAGTAGTACTTCATTGTATACAAATATTATATTTTCTTTACCCACTTATCCATCGATGGACATATAGGCTGCTTCTGAGATTTAACTAATGTAAACATGGGTATGCATACATCAGTGTGATGTGATGTCTTTAAAGTTTTCAGGAAGATATCTAGAAGAGGAATAGCTAGGTCAAATGAAATTTCTAATTTTAGTTTTTTGAGGTATCTCCATACTGATTTCTGTAGTGGTTATACCAACTACCTCTCCTACACCAAAAGTATTTGGCCTTTGTCCAAGACAGGGTATCTGCGTGTGCCTGTAGTTATTTCTACATCCTCTATTTTGTTCCATTGATCCACAAGTCTTTTTTTGGGGGGTTGGTCAGTTGGGTTTTTTTTTTTTTGCCAAAAGCATACTGTAGTTTTGTAGTATGACTTGAAGTCCTCAATTGTAATGTCCCCTGCCTTGCCCTTATTGCCCAAAATTGCTTTTGCTATTCTAGGTCTCTTCTGGTTCCATATGAAGTTTAGGATTACTTTCTCTAGTTCTGTGAAGAATACAATTGGTATTTTGATTGGGATTGCATTAAATTTGTGTAACACTTTTAGAGGTATGCTCATTTGGAGTATATTGGTTCTGCCTATCCAGGAACAAGAGATATCTTTCCATTTTCTGATGTCCTCTTCAATTTCCTTTTTTAGTGTTCCAGTAGACCCTTGAGTTATGACCAACCAAACATGCAAACAATTTGGGTTATGCCTGGAATTTTAGTTTTAAATTACAACCAAAGTCTTGAGTTATGATTTAAATGCTAGCTGCTTGTGTTTCGAGATTCTCAGATACAGATTTGACCCTTAAAGAGTTCAAGAAGGAACATTACAACGTACTTTCCTGAATAGGGTTAACTAAAAAATCCTGGGCCAATGTTTCTCTAAGACACTGAGATCTGCTAGTATACTGGAGAGAGACTTTGAAGGCTATGTAGAGGAGCCTGAGGCTTCAATTGACAATTCATGTTACAGTTAGCCCTCGGGAACAGATTGAGTTTGTAAGTCAACAGTTCACTCTACTGTAGTTTTTACGGTAGAGGGCTTTCAGTTACTTGGCTAGGTTATTTCCAAAACATTTCATTTTTCTTGATGCTACTGTGAAAAGTATTGTTACCCTAGTTTCTTTCCAGTTTTTTACTGGTATACAAGAAGACCATTGATTATTAAGTGTTGACTTTGTATCATGCTACATTACTGAATTCTAGCAGTCTTTTGATGTAAATTTTGGGGTGTTTTATGTAGAGGACTATGTCATCTGCAAATAATGATCATTTAAATTCTTCATTTCCTGATACTTGTTTGTTGAATTTCTTTTTGACTAGCTAACTTATTTGTGGGGTATTGAAGTTTATCATTATAATTGTATTGGTGTTTATCTTATTTTTCATGTCTATTAGTGTTTTTTTAATCAAGTTTGGTATGTAGGTATTTGGGATATATGTGTTTATAATTATTACCTCTTTCTGTTGAATTGTTCTCTTTACCAATATATAATGACCTTCTTTGTCTCTCCTGATCAGTCTTTATTTGAAATCTCCTTTGTCTGAAATTAGAATAGCTACTTCTGCTTTTTTCTGGGTTTCCATTGTATGGAATATTGTTTTCCACCCTTTGATTTTTAATCTGTGTGTCTTTTTAATTAAAAAACATTTGTTTTATTTATTTATTTATTTATTTTTGAGACAGGGTCATACTATGTAGTCCAGGCTGCCCTTGACTCACTATGTAGCCCAGGCTGGCCTTAAGCTCAAGGCGATCCTCCTCCTCAGCATCCCAAGTACTGGGATTACAGGCATATACCACCTCTCCCAGCACTGCATAGTTTTTAGTTTTGATGCTTTTGCTTTTTTGTTTTCTTTTCTGGTGGTGTGGTTTTGTTTTGTTTTGTTTTGAGACATGGTCTTGCTGTGTAGTTCAGGATGGCCTTGAACTCACTATGTAGCCCAGGCTGGCCTTGAATCTGTGGCAATCCTGCCTTAGCCTCTATAGTCCTGGGATCACAGGCATGCACCACCACATCTGGCATAGTTTTGTTTCTTTACTCTTTCTGCCAGTCTGGGTCTTTTGATTGGGAAATTGAGACCCTTCATACTGAGTGTTGTTACTGAGAGATGTTGACTTATTTGTGCCATTGCATTATTTTCCTGGTGCTGATCTCCTTTTTTCTTTCTGTTTTTCTGAGCTGCTCATCCTGCCAGGTGTATTCATTCTTTTTGACTCGCTGGCATTGTTCACATTATTGTCTCTTCCTAGGATACTATTGTGGTTTGTTTAAATGTCCCCCCAAATCCTTATGCAGTTGGCTGAATCTAGCATTTGTGATTGGCTCATTGTCTAGCGCTGGGATTGGCAGTGTGAATGCTGCACCCGCCCAGGAAGGAAAAGGGAAAGAGGTGTGTTTTTCCCTTTCCTTTTGCCCTTTCCCTCTTGTCACTTGTGGCCACCATGAACAGCTGCCCTCAGCCACGCCACCTTGCCTTGGAGCCAGCTGAGTATGGACTTAAACTTCCAAAAAATCTGTAAGCTAAATAAACCTTTCCTTGCTTCACTTTGGGCATCAGGTATTTTGTCTCAACAATGAGAGAAAAGTAACCAAGACAGATTTTTGATATTGTAGTGACCAGTCAGTTCTTTCCCATCTCTTACTGTCCTGTTTAAAGAATGGGGCAGAACAATCAATGAATGTGGAATTTTAACATTTTTCTGGGCCAAAAAAAGGAGAAAAAGGCTAGAAGTGACTAAGAAGAAAATGTGCTCTGAAGGGAAAAGAAAAGATATGCTCTGCATAAAGGATGGGCTACTGCAAGAACAAGAGCACAGTAGAGGTGAAGTCAGTGGCTGCCATCTTTTATATCTTTTTTTCTGACATCAGATCCAGGCTGTCCCATCAAAAACCTACCCGATCTCCTGCCAGAAGATTGGTATAAGCTGCAGGGCTTTGTCTGTGTTTGAGTCTCCATGGTTAACAAATCTTCACAATTGACTGGACACACTCAATTGCCCCAGCCACTTTGCCACACCCTAATATTTTGCCTTATTTCCCCCTAGGAGACATAAATCCCCATAATTCTTTTTGGGGTTACTGAAGGAGTAGAGCTCTCTGCCTTCATATAGCTACTTTATGTTGAAAGGGATTATAGGCCCTACCTATTGAGGATTATATACTGTCTTACTACCTTATGATAATATGGCTCACTGCCTGGGATGAGGAAAACCTGTCAGAAGACAATGACAAAGGAGTTATTGTCTATATTTGTAGAGCTGTTGAGCTGCCTGTTTCATGGAAGAGAACTTGGTGAACATGTTTGGAGCCTGTGGAGACAAAGAGGGATATTAGGTAGGCAACTGGTGTCTCTTTATTGTGACTGTACTTATCTGGCCTCAGAGCAGAACTAGAGTCTTGCTCCTTGAAGAGGAGCCTGAAATCTTCCATAGGCCCACCAGAGTAGAGTCTTAGTTCTGTGAATATTTGAGTTACCATTTCCCATATAGGGTTTTTATAGTTTGTCACTGTGTCCCTTGAGGAAGGACCAGAATAGTTCTTCAGGAACTGGGAATAGGATTAGGGTATTGAGGGGCTGTAAATTTGCCCTTCTTACCTCCCTATCAGCCTTTTGATTTCTGAAAGAAACTTTAGACTTGTCTCTTTGGTGACACTCACCTGCCTGGAAAGATAGGCTACCTCTAGGAATTATAGTTACCAAGGCCCTCTTTTTATTTTTTCAGGTTGTGGTGTGGGCAAGTAGCACCAGAAACTCATATTTGGAATGTTTGACTTTCACACTGACATATCAGGAAGGTGTAAAGAAGCTTTGACTAGGGTCCCCTTTGACTCCAATTATAGCCATAGAACTAGAAAGAATTTTCTAGAGAAGGAAGTTAAAACAGCATAATTGAGTTTGTCTAAGATGTCCAGGGTCACCCAGGGTTCCTAAATGTTTGTCAACAGGGCATTGCAGGTTGTCCCTGGCCACTTTAGTCCTCCTTATCAGGGTGGAAGATGAGGGTTTTGACTGTCATTCCACACCCATGTCTCATACTCCAGTTCATACTGGACCAAAACCATACTACAATAGTAGATAAGTTGTTCTTTCTTCAGACTGGCAGGGTCCAATGCTTCCCAGTTTTGGAGGATACAGCATAAAGGTTGCTGAGGTCTGCAGGGTGCTTTTCAGGATGTATCCCATAGTACATCTTGTGGCATATGGAAAGAGAGAGAGAACTAAGCATGGAGCCTTCAGAGGGCAACCCTTGCAGGAGGTAGACCCATCAGTTCACAAAGTGTGCTTGGTGAGACTCAATGACTAGACAGACTTCTCTGTCCCAGGTGACGCCAGTGCCTTCTTATTTATTATTCTTTTCTTAGCCTTAGAACTCTCCATACCATGGCTCACTGATTCCTTATGCTTACATACTTTGTTTAAAACAGTAAAGATAGAAATCTCTGAAGGTGTCATCCCTGTAATTACTGGGACTGGTGTGAGAAAGAGTTTGACTTCAGATCAATTAAAATCTGAGTGTATAACAAATTATTTGCAAGTGACCTTACTTCACATCCCAGCAAGAGAACTTCAGCATAATCAGCAACAACTCACGTGACAGTCTTTCCAGCAGTTTCCTATAATGCATGTAATACTACCTTTATTTTTAATGAAACTCTTTTGGCTAAATAATGACTAACAGAAGAATTGTTTTCTTGCAAAGAAATGTGGGTAGAATCATTGAAAGGCTTAACATAAGTAGAGCCATTACAGAGCCCAACCTCAGATTGCTGCTTTAGACTTGTTAGCTTTCTCTATTGCAGAGTTATTTACATATTGAAATAGAAAATCTTCATCAGTTTTTTCATGTTTTCCTTTAGGAGCAAAGTCTTTCCTAGAGAAGTTGATACTCTTTTGGAAAGAGCCGTCTTATTCTCAGGTTGATCTGACATTTTTCCTGGTTTGTAGCTAGCTAGCATGGATATATGTTTATCTCATATATCCTTTACTAAAACACTTTAGCAGTTATTTTGCTCTCACTACATGAGGCCTGTGTGCTGATTTACAACCAGACTTTTTTTAGGTTTTTGAGTGTGGATTTCAATTTGCCATTAAGAATTGAACTGCATATTGATTCATTTATAGAGCCTCTATGTTAAAAATGTGGCTGTTATCTGAAAGATTATGACTGTGTTGATTTCAACAGTGTGAGTTGGCTTTGCCTCTGATCTAATTTCTGTCTTCTACTGTATATAGTTTTATCTTGACATAAAACTTTTTTCAGCATTATCAAAAACCCACTGTGTAGTCAAACAGTGTAGATTTCATCTCTTGGCACATTCATATTTCTGACTTTTTCATTTCTGACATATATTCATTTTTAATTGTCCCATGTACTGCCCTCCATGCATAATTGTGAGCTCTTGGACTGTCTTATCTAAGCCACACAAGCCAGTATGTAGAGTATGTACAAATGGGAATTTGCTGTAACACAGTATTTCTGTGTTATGAAAAACCCCAAGTCAAAGTCACAAAACAACCAAAAGCTACCGTTTTAAACCTGCCTTAAACATTAAAAGGCATTTCCATTTTCAATGCAAACATATCAATTTCCGGAGAAGATGAACAAGATACATTTATTCTGAGCCTCAGCTTCCATTTGAAAACAAAGGGCCCTGTTATATAATTAATGTTGGTCCCAAAATAGGTGCTCAGGAGCTCCTGCAATTCTAGTGCCATGGGATTACCCAGAAAAGGCACTGTTTGTGTGACTGTGCATCAGAGTCTCAGAGAACTCTGAGCATATATAGAATGTATGCAGTATATCTGGTTCTTGTTCCAGGTACTGTGTCTCATCTGATTTGGCATGTCAAATGTGTGGTTTCTAGAAGCTTCCCAAGGAATTCAGACACTGATCTGCCACTGAGAACCATAGACACAGCTGGGAGGCAAATGCCATAACCCCATACCAGTTGAGGCAGCTTGAGAATCAGCGATGGCCTGACCAGTAGGGCTCCGCTGCCACTTTCACAAAGAGCAGGCCTCGATCAGAGGACAGTGCCCATGGCGCTCCCAGGCCAGAGATTGGATCCACATACCTTGGAACGTGACTTTAAATATGTGGCTCTGATCAGCTGTTAGAGATTGACTTTAAATAATTTTTTTAGTAATTGGAGATCTAGGGGACTGACTTATACATGACCCTTTGCCAAAAGGGCATGAACACAGTGCTATTTGGCACTTAAAACACCAAGCGGTGGGCATTTACCTCAACTAACTGTGTGACTGGCATCCTTATCAGCTATAGATGCACATTTGCCCAAGAAGAATACCAGAGAGACACCTGGATCAAGCACTTTGGGTGACTTCTGTTGCTACTTAGGGAAACTGACAGATTAAGGGAAGCTGTGTCTTCTTTTATTCACTTATAAATGGAACCATCCCTCCCGGTTTCTTCAGTTTTCCCAAGAGTCCCTGTACCCAAGATATTGGTAGAACACACCATTCAGTAGGCTTTTTGTGCCTGAATCATGGGTCCAGGGTGCTGGGTTTAATCTTCTAAGCCTGAGAATAAAGACTGCTGTACCCTTTGCTTGGAACCCTTCTGGCTTTAAGATTCTTCCAAGTCAATGATTTTGGGAAATGTGAGGATATCATATTTACAGTAAGTTCCTCTCAGCAATGTTGTTTATGATAAATACCTGAATTAACATATATTTGACACATGAAAATCAACTTGCATTGATGTGATCTGTATTTCTTCCCCCTCAAAAGTCAGTATTAAGCCTACAAAACCTTATGTTATTAAACCCTCTTGCTTAGAATGAGGTAATCTGTGTATATTACCAATGCTATTATTCACAGAAGTAGAGCAATATTTTAGACGTAAATTGCTGTTGTTTAATGTATGCATAAACAAAAGTCTTGCATAAAATAGCTGAAGTCTCCTGGCATAATATTTTCTATGATTTGACATTAAAATTCAAAGAAGACTTTCATGAGATGAGGAGTAATATCACAAATATAGGTGTCCACAAATGTACACACACATAAAGGAATTTTTATACATGCACACAGAGGCAGATATATGTGCATGGTTCTACCAAGTGAAACCTAAATCACAGTTCTTGCATGCAAATCTAAACAGCGTGGTTAACGAAATTTGATTCAAAATAAAATATCTCCTTGAAATTATCTTTTGGAAGTCTAGTAAAACTGGATGAATATACTTTTGTACCTCAAAACCATCAGATAAATATAGATGATAACTTTCTTCTTTTTCTAGCTGGAACTTTGATGCATTCTTGGTTTGTTGGGGTTTTTTTGTTTTGTTTTGTTTTGTTTTGTTTTTTTGGTACTGGGAATCGAACTTACCACCTTGAACTTACCAGGCAGGTGCATACACCACTGAGCTAAGTCCCCAGCCCTTGACGCATTCTAATATGCGCTAAATACATATTCTGCCACAGTTTTAGGTGCTGGGAACAAAGGAAGTAACTGGACACAGTCTCCCAGGAAATTTATTCTCTAGTAAAGGGAAAGAGATCCTAGGGGAGGGGGGATAAAGAACTCAGAGGAGGGGAAGTTAGAGCTGAGTTCTGAATACAAATTTGTCAAAAATTTGTCAGCTGTACAAAGATATCTTTTGATGTTCAGATTAATATCACAATTTTTTTTAAAAACCTACCTAGCTGGGCATGGTGGTGCACACCTGTCATCCCAATACTTGGAAGACTGAGGCAGGAGGATTCCCACAACTTCCAGGTCAGCCTGGGCTACATAGTGAGTTCAAGGCCAGCCTGAACTACATAGCAACAAAACAAAACAAAACAAAATCTAAAGGTCCAGAATAATAATTTACTTTTGTCAGAATTTCTAGTATACACCTTAACATTACTGACCTTGTGCAGCTGCTGATACAATTAGATGGATTAGAACTCGGTGATTATGTATACTCAAAGCATGAATCTTCATGCCTAGTAAGTACTCCATAAATCACAAACTGAATCAGTTCCCTTGATCTTCTTCACAGTATAAATTATAAGGTCTTTCAAGCTCCTTGTTATGAAATGGTTTGCCACTCTTCCACTAGTAAAGAGTGAAATAACAACTAACCCAAGACTTTCTTAGAATAAGACTTCCTCAGACACATCCATAAATTTTAATTATCTTGCCAAATAAAGCACAAGAATGCTTAGAACAGCACGATGTTTAAATTTTAGAGTACTTACAAGGTCTTTAGAATACCTTTACTCCCAGATTAGGACAGTATGCATAATACTGTATCACCAATTTCTTTTTACAAGTAAATACACACTTAAAATACCTTTAAATGCCCTTTCAGCAAGTCTTACATCATGTTCACTTATGCTTAAGAATCAGCACAAGTATATTACTCTGATGGAAACATAAGAAAACTCTCATTTATGCACTACACATATCAGACATTTTTACTTCATCAGAAGCATCTGGTTATCTACAGCTAATTTACAATAAGGTGGCATTTCAATGGAAAATACTGTAACTATAGCTATTTTATTTTTAGCAGGTAAACAAATTAAATTTTAAAGTTTGAAATACCTGAATTAAACACTTGCTCTAATAGCTCTTAAATCTTTTTTTAAAAAATCTGAGTCAACATTTAACCAAGGTAGATCAGATGTTTCTAAATTAAGGTTCTCACAGACTCTTTAGCAATTAAAGCATCTATGAAAGGTATTTAACAAATTTTATGAGTTAAAAGGGTTTAATTTTTTAAAGTGAATTATGTGAAAGGCAACAGCTCCCCCTAACAGAAAAGGCGGAAGTGTCTGTGACAGTGGTGGCAAATTTAGGGCACATGTTTGTTTTGGTTTGTGCTGTTGTTTTAAAACACAAGATGTGGGCTGGGAGTTTGGCTCAGTGGCTTAAGTGCCTGTCTGGCAGACGTGAGGTTGTGAGTTTGATCCCCAGTGCCACCAAAAGAAAAATACAAAAAAAACCCAAGATGTTAATAAATTAGTTGTTTTTTTCTAAATTAATAACTTAGTATTCAGGTTTAATTGCAGTGTTGGCACTTTGTGATAAACAAGTGAGTTTGGGGGTGAAGTTTGGGCACTTGTCTCTAAAAGTTTTGCCATCACTGCCCGAGGGAGTGGTGAAATTTCTCAGCTAGTGCCCTTGTGCAGTGGTATTTCCCTGGGCCTGGGACCATGGTCTCCTGCACAGCAGCTCTGCTCATTCCCTAGGGGAAGTAGGGAAGCTGACTGTGGCTTCTGCCCCCTCTCCGAGGGTCTTCCCTGGCAGGGCTACTGGCTCAGTCCTCATGCTCAGAGACTGTTGGTCTCCACCCTTCCTGAGTGTGCTGGCACAGAACTCAAGCCATAGGAGACTCAGCCCCATGGGGTTGCACCACAGCCCCAGTACTCCTCTGGTACTGGCTGTGCCACGGGTCCCCGACTTCCACTGATTTTTACCACCCTCTATCTCTCTACCTGTCCCTGCCCATCTTGGTTTGTTTGTTTTTGAGACAGGGTCTCACTGTGTAGCTCAGGCTAGGTTTGAACTCACTGTGTAGCCGAGGCTGGCCTTGAACTCACAGTTATTCTCCTGCCTCAGCCTCCTGAGTGCTGAGATTACAGGCATGCACCACAACGTCCAGCACCCTGCCCATCTTGGGAGAGAAGGGACAAAAAGAGTATTAGGAGAGAATTGGAGCCTTAGGGTAGAGAGAAAGGTAAAGGAGAAAACTAAACCAGTTCTTGGCTCCATTTGTTGCCTCTAGGTTGGCTTAGCCAAATCTGTTATTGGGCATTGTAGGGACCAGTCAATCCTTTTGAGGCTGTCACTGACTCATTAAAATAATTGGGCAGAACAACGAATGAATGTGGAAGTTTAACATTTATTTAGAGCAAAAGAAAGGCAAATAAAAGCTCTCAGGAAGAAAAAGTGCTGTGAAGGGGGAAAAAATAACATGCCCTGCATGCAGGACAGGCCGCTGCAAGAACAAAAGGACAGTGGCAGCGAAGTCAGTAGCTGCCATCTTTTATCTTTCTGACATCAGATTTAGTTAATACAATTAAAAATGCACCTGATCTAGTCTCAGGAGATTGGTATCAGGTGCAGGACTCAACTTGATCCCATGCCAGTAGAATTGAAGACAGCATTTCCTGATTGGTATCAGGTGCACCACTCAGGTGCTGCTGCTCTGTGCCTGTGTCTCCATGGTTAACAAGTCTCTGCAATTGACAGCTCATGCCCAATATTTCCAGCCACTTTCAATGCCCTAATCTCCTGTCTCAATATCCTTGATAATTTTTTGTAATGTTGGTTTTATGGTCATAAATTTCTTGAGTAACTTATTTCCCATTCAATTTTGAAGGAAAGTTTCATAGGATAAATAAGGCAGAATTGGAATTTATCTTTTAGGACTTGAAACACATCATGCCATGCCCTCCTGGCATTTAAGCTTTGTGGAGAGAAGTCTACTGTAATTCTAATGGATTTGCCTTTATACATGATTTGTTTCTGTTCTCTAACAGCTTTCAAGATTTTATCCCTGTGATGGATTTTTGATACTTTGAGTACAATTGTGGGGAGAAGAGATTCTTTTTTGGTTGTGGCTATTTGGGGTTCTACTGTATATGCATCACATGTATGTTTATTTCTTTCCCTATATTTCGGAATTTTTCTGCCATTATTTCTATGAACAGATTTTTTTTGCTATTTGTCTTGTCTTCTTATTTCAGTTACTACTAGATTAGTCGTCTTTGTGTCATCTTGCAGTGCTGGATCCATTTTTCATGTTGTCTTGCTGCTTTAAGGTGCGTTTGAGTGGCTTGTCTTTGAAGGCATCATTGTGTTCTAGTCTGAAATTCTGTCCTCACATTGGTCACTTTGACTGCCCAAACTTTCATTATAACTTTTAGTCAACTGGATTTCTGATTGAAACCTTTTCCTGGACCCTGATTCTTTGCTAAACTGGTCATCTGTGTTTTGTATCATTTTGTTCAGTTCATCTACATTTTTTACTACTATCTTCTTAAGGTAAGAGAAAAAAACTTATGTGAGATAGAAAATAAAAGAAAGAGATGGAGAAAAAAGTTATTTAGGGAGTAAAAAAAAGAAAAAACTAAAGGTAGAAAGATTAAAAGGGAGAAGAGGAAAACATAAAGAAAAAAGAAGAAAAAGAGATAAGCAAGGAAGAAGGAACAAAGGAAAGTGCCTGACCCCTTAATTAACTGGTGAAGAAGAAAGGAGGAAAGGAAAGAAGAAAAAGAGAGAAAAACCAAACTAAAACCAAACTAAAAATAATGACCTACTCACAGAAAAACACAAGTAAAACAAAAATTTGGAAAATAACAAATTTCTCTGTGATTCTGAACATTTGACTTTCTTCTGGCATCTACAATTTTGGGGCACTGTTGAAATCGAGATATGCCCCTGCTCACCTTAGTAGATAAGAACAGTGAAACCCCATATCTGCACTGGGTTCAAATACAAGCAGGCAGTAGGATTAGGGCAAGGGTGCCAGTGCTTCAAATTTCAAATCCAGAGCAGTTCAGGGTGAGCCTGGCTTCTGCCCATTGGG
>RJWM01020734.1:0-31565 GCA_004363535.1 Dasyprocta punctata | reverse complement strand
ATATTCCATTCAAGTGATATTAAGGGAATAGATATGTCATTTAAAATATACAGTATTAATTCACATAATATATGACACAAATATATGGCCTTAAACTTCAAATTTTGGGTATTTCTTTTAAATATGCTAATTTAATTATTTGGATGAAGATGAATTCTTATACTATGAGACATAAAAGAATGAAAATACAAAGATGTATTCAGTAGCTAAGCCTGAATGACACTGTCTCAGATTATCCATGGTTCTTATTCCCTCCATTAGTGCAAGTAATCGAGTATTTGAATTTGAAAGTGTAACTTCATCTCATTGTTCCATTATGGGTAATAAAAGTGACCTATGTGAGGATATTAGATTAGTGATTTTACTTAGTATTCACCTTATGCTTAGATGGTGTGAAATTGTTAACGCCTTCAAATTAAGTCATTATCCAGTTATGAAACAAATAGACTTGTGCTTAAAAAGCTTAACTAAGCAGGTGCAGAGAGAAAGGAGCATCTCTACCAAATGCTTCAGGAGACCCTTTTTACTGCTGTTCTTTATTTTTTACGTCTCATTAACATCAAAATTATCTGCCAGGTACTGTGCATGTGAGGGAAAATGAGAGAAATTAAGCATTCTGCATCATTTCAAAAATATTTTAAATAGAATAAAGAGTTGGGATTTTTGCTTCTTTGTTTTTAAATAATCTATAGCCTAGCATCCCTTTGATGCTTCCCATTGCTGATGCGTTGCTATAGGATGAAAACTGTAGCGTAGTATATTACTTTCCTGGAGCCAGTGTAATGAAATACATTATTTTTACAGAAATACTTTTTTTTTGTTTTTTTGTTTTTTTTTTTTACCATTTGGAGTCTAGAAGTTCAAGATCAAGGTGTTGGCCAAATTTTTACCCTGAAATATTGTCCTTGCATTCTACGTGGTTCCTTGTCACTGTGTGCTCATAGGATCAGTCCTTGTCTGGTATTTTTCCTGTGTTCTCATAAGCACTTTTTATAAGAACAGCAGTCACTGTGACTAGGAGCCTATCCATACTATCATTTTCGTAGTTTTACCTTAATTGACCCTTTAAACACTCTATTTTTCACATACAGTCACATTGAGAGATATTGTGGATTAGAATTTCAACATTTGAATTTTAAGGAAATGTAATACACCCTATGAAAGTTAAGATAATTTTATGCCCATGTAGAAAATATATTTTTTCTTATTTGCAACCATTGTCTTTATTCACATGCTGGGGATGTTCCACTGTGAAAATCGCTATGGTATTGATATATTGACTCTGTAGATTTCCACTGATACTTGGTTTCTAAATGTTGAAGAGCTCTGCAGAATATATTTATACGTAGCGGAAATCAAGTAGAAAACAAATAGTGAATGCCTAAAAGAGAAAGGAAGAAAATGGAGTTCAGGTATGGGCAAATAGAAGCGAAAATCTCTAAGATAGTAAAGTCACTATTTCTCTTCTGAAGCCCTTCAAGGGTACCCCAAGTTAGAATATTATTTTTAGGAGATTATTGACTAAATTTGTTTCTTAAAAAGGGAGTAAAGATGAGTAACTTTTGTCACTTTTTGAGTCTATATATAAAAAAAGAAAATAAGCCTTATTAAAAATGACAATAATTATGGGATTTATTATTTAAATATAATCATGCAAACATAATTATCCTCAAGCTTACCCTTCTGGGTACTCACTCTACTTTGGTCTTTTATTTGATCTCAGGTTCATTTGTTTGACTGATTAAATAACTTGGTATATTGGATCATGGAATGGTGTTACTGTTCAATGCACTACAAAGCCACTAATAGATGTTGCTTTTTTCAACCTGACAGAGAAAAGAATAAGGAATATCTGATTTCGAGGAGCTCAGAAATATTCTAGAAAATAATGTAGCAGGACTTTATGCAGATAATTTACGTAGTCAAGACACATGTAACCTTTTAAGATATTTGTCTCTGAAGATGTATTTATTCTATCCTCTAACATGGGTTATCAGGTTTTTCAAATCCATTGTAATATTTTACTTAAGAAATATGAAAAAAAGACAAGCCACATCAAATATTTCTGAACTACATATCTGAAAATTGTATTTACCTAATTATGAAGGAATAATTGTTAAATTCAATGATAAGGAAATAAATGATCCCACTAAAATTGAGCAAATAATTTGAATCAACATCTCGCCAAAAAGGACATACAGTTAGCAAATAAACATATGAAAAGATGCTCAATGTCATATATCATCAGGAAATTGCAAATTACAATGAAATTCTACATGCTTTTTAAAATGACTAAAATCTGAAAACACTAAAGGGACTGACAAAGATGTAAAACAAAAAGAATTCTCATTCATTGCATGAAAAACATTTCAGCCACACTAGAACAAACCCATCTGTCTTAAGGAGTTGATCACATTATTAAGTATTAAAAGAAGGTGAAAACTGAAGTCCACACAAAAACCTACAACCCACATTATTGCAGCTTTATGTGTAATAAGCAAACATGAGAAGGAACAAAAATGACTTTCAGCAGTGGATATAAACAAACTGTAGTACACCCATATAATGGAGTATTCTTCTGTGATTAAAGGAAATGAGCTACCAACACGCAGAAAGACATGGTGGGAATTTAAAAGCATTTAGCTAAATGAAGAAGTCAGTCTTACAAGGCTACTTATTATATATGGTTCCAACTGTGTGACATTCTGGATAAGACATTCTGGATGAATAGGCAAAACAAAGGTCCCTGGAGCTCCCTGAAGCTATTCAGTACAATGCTGTAATGGTGGATAAAGGATATTATGAGTTTGTCAACAGCTATACACCTTTATAAAATAAAGTCAAACCTAAGGAAACTGTGGCCATTAATTAATAATTTTCTATCAGTGTTGGTTCATCCTTTCAAAGTAATGTGCATAAAAAGAGAAGGTGTTGATAATAGGAGAAACACTAGGTAGCAGTTATATAAAAATTTTTAATGTTTCCTGTGTAAGTTTTCTAAAATCCTAAAACTTTCTCAAGTCTGTATAAGATGTAATAGTAAAAACTACATTGTTATAGTGTATTTTTATTCATGATGAAATCTTCCCATTGATTTATATGTAGTGTGTATCATAAGTGAAAATAGGTTAATTTTATTGAAATTCATAAGCATAGAGATTTATTCTTTATTTTCATTTATTTATAGTGATCCTTGGAAACTAAGGCTAGAAATTAAATATGCAGTAGTATAGGAATTTTTGTGAAAAATACTGTTGATTATATTGTTGGATTCTGACATGTTGCACAAAATATATTATAAATCAAATTAGAAAACATTCTTAGACAATTTATCAGTAATCAGGTCATCCTTTAACAAAGTATTCAAAAGACTGCTTCAGTAGTAGGAATGTTTATCCACTATAACCTGTATCAAGTTTTACAAATATAGCAAGGATTATTACTACTCGAATCAGACCTATCGACAACTAATATCTGCTGTATTTATTCGGCACTTATTTTTCCCAAGTCCAGTTCTGAAATTTTCATGGATTATTTCAGCTAATTCTCAAATTTTAGCACTTAATTAAATGGCGCTATTTTTCCCATTTTAAAAATAAGATACATGAGTTACAGAAACTGATGTTTCCCTGGTTTCCACATACAGTTAAATTATGGAGTAAGAACTTAACTTTCATTACAGAACCCTTAGATTTAACATTCAACTTTTGCATTATTCTACCTTCTAATATATAACATTTCAACATCTTTTTATCCTTAGTTAAAACACTTATGTATTGAGACGAAATGCCTATGAGTGTAAAGAGTTAAATGAATAGCATAATATAGAGGAAAGTTAGTAGAATTTAAAGTCTGAAAGTCCACATCTGTAGCACATTGACTGCACATAGTTAAATTTCTTAATCTCTAAATTTTAATTCATTCAGTTATAGAAAGAGAATAATTATCATCCCTGTTTCACTAAAGATTTATGAGCATTAGATAAGGTGATACATAGATTAAACATTTTGCACACTATGAAACTATAAAATATAATGGTTAGTAAATATAGGTTATTCATTGTAATTCACATGATCTACATTTTTACTATATGAGGTAGAACATTCATTGAGAACAACAAGTTCGGTTTTGTGTCAGTACAGACATGTTCACATAAAAATATTAAACTTTTAACCTTGTGGATGGAAAGTGATTCTAAATTTCCTTACAAAATATGACAGCCTTAACTCTAGAGCTTATGTGACACAATTCTTTGTGTGGTGAACTGGACATGGCAAAAATCTGTCTTTACACCTTCCAAACCTCAGTTACTTGGTTTGCATTATTTCCTCCTGCTCTTCCTCCTCCTCCCCTTCCTTTTCTTCCTCCAATTTCCCCTCTTCTTTTCTTTGCACTCTCTCAACTCTGCTCCTCTTATCATCTTTATCAATAGATTTCATCTTAAATTTTTAATTAGATAAATTAAGATAGAGGACAAATCTCTGAATTTAAAAACTAAGTTGGATTTCATCCCTTTACGCAGATGTCATTTGATATTTCTACTGTAGTAAGGTTGAATAGTTCTTAACCTCAGTAATTTTCTATATTGCCTTTTGATCAACTCTGTGACACATTATTAAAGTTTGAGAGACATTTAGCCTGAGATGTTCATGCTTTGAAATTTTTAAATTGGTTAACAAATTAGTACTATAACCCAAAATTCTCACAGCATGTAACTCTATGAAATATCAGAAAAAATTCACATGCTATGTCCCTAAAATTGATTTTAAGGAATCATTTTTATTTTGTTGTCAAAATTATTTATTTCATGAATGATAAGTTACAAAACACAAAAGTAATGCACTATTGAGAACAATTCATCTTCTTGGATTTATTTCTGGAATTGACAAATTTATTTGGCTATTAATCTAATTACTCAAATATATTTTTGTAAGAAATTACTTTAAGACTATGGTTTCATTTTAAGTATACATGGTTTTTAAATGTCACCTCATTTATGGTAAAATTTGTTTCTAAGACTTTCATATCATTTTACAGTTTTTTTTGTTTTTCCTTCATTTTGCTTTTATATTTACCTTTTTAAACCCTTCTCAATTTATACTTTCTGTCATATTTTTGGTTGATAATTAATGATGTAAAACAATATGTTTTATTTTTAAATGTTCATCATTTGGCAATCATCCTAGGAGCTCATCTCCTGCTCTATAAATTTGTCAGATTCTGTTGGCATATTCTATAAATGCTCAGGGTCTATTCATTGAGAACAGCAAGTTCTTACCCTTTTGAAACCTATCTGGCATAAAGAAGACTCTATTATTTGTCATCTCAATTTTGCTCAGGATAGATGATGTTATTCCCAAGGGGTTGTTGATGATACAAATACATGGTTTTGCCTTAACTAATTTTTCATCTGTTCCACTAATGTACTTCACTCCTACTCTGGTCTTCCGCATAAAAAATCACTTACTTCACCTCAGGAATTTCTATATATCTTCATATTAATTGTCAGAATTATTGATGTTACTCAATTTTCTCCTAGCACTTAGATTATACTTGGGGGAGGGATTAAGAAGTATATTCTAAGGCTCAGACTAGCTGAATAATAGGGCACTTCCGTAGCATACATGAGGCTCTGGGTACAATGCTCCATCCTTCACAACTACAGAGTGTGGGGGGGGATTAAGTGGGAGGAAGGGAGAGAAAGAGAGTGAAATAGGAAAAAGGGAAATGAACTCTAGACATAGAAAACAAAACAAACAGTAAAAAGCAAGGAGACAGTTGAATAATACAGTTTGAGTAAAAGATTTTTGCTGCAGATATTTTCTGTATCAAAATAAGAATATCTAAAAAGTTTCACTTGCATATTTTCTATGGTTCATTTTAAGGAACAGGTGGGCTTGGAGTTAATTGCAAAGAATAAAAATAGCTGTTGTTTATCATTTGATTGTGCTTATTAACTAGTTTTGAGTCAGAGCAAAGACTCATAGTTAAGATATATTATAACAACTTCATTGCTATATTGTGTGCATCATTTGAGGGCATGTAAATCAAATTCTTATGTACATAAACAGCCACAGCACAAACCATGGCCCTTCCCTGCAAACCGTCTTTGGCTCATCCACATACATCTTCATACATTTTAAAGTATTGGTGTGAGAAAAGTCAGTGATGGGACTGGTGGTTTTACAAGTGGGGACCTCAACCAGAGCATAAGTATCCAGCAGGAAGGGCTATAGTATTAGAAGAATTGGATAGCACCTCTCTTATGTAGTAAATTTCTATCATGACTAAGCGACTAAAACTGTGTACTGGATTCTGTAAGCATTCCCAGAATTTAATACAGAATCTAGTCTCCAGTAGGTTTTCAAGCAATGTTTGTTATGTTAATAACAAAACTTTCTACAACAATACAGCAATAGTGCCTAATACTTATTAAGCCACATTTGATAAGGGCTTTATTTCCATATTGCGGTTAGGGCCTCTGCAATTGAGAGCTGTTAAATAATTCTCTGAAGGCCATGCAAATACCAAAAGTCTGAGAAGAATATTCAAATGCAGGACAGCCAATCTCAGAGCTAAATTTTAACTACTGAACTAGACATAATGAAAAGCATAAAGAAGTATTGGAAGGATGGGTTTAACTTTTAGTGATAGTTATAAATACTGATTAGCTTTGGATTGCTTGTCAGAGAAAAACATGTAAATAATACCGTTTCAGTGGCATGTGGGTTAAAAGTGATGTCTAAAACAAAAAACAAACAGACCTAATTTAGTGCTAGATTACAATTCTAATTTTACAAATAAAAATATTGGATTACTTATCTATGTTATCTTACAGAATTGACAACTTTTCTTTTTATATAGGCTATGAAAAAAAATTGATCAAATGTAGGAAGTACCTGATAAATAAGCATCTACAAATTAGTCAAACTAATTTTTTCCAATATAATAGAAATTAAACATTGAATAACATCACATATATAGTACAAAATTCTAACTCAGAAAATTGCATATCACCTTAATTTATTATTTCCCTCTTTTTGGTTTCTTTAGATTATGCTTTTAAAAAATAAGTTGTTTTCAAATATCAAGACACCATATTTTATATGACATGCCACATGATTTTTAATTAAAGACGTTCTTTAAAGGAGATATGGAAAAATGATTTGCATTATTTGCTCTTGAAAATCTTAGTCTGTAATGCTGAGTATATAATCCTAATCTTTAATGCTTAGTTGTTTGGAAAGTGATTGATATATAACGTATAACCATTATCTTTTATCTTGAAAGAGTTGCCATTGAAATTTGTTTATTGTATTGTTTAGGAAAATAACTTGGTTCTAAGAGAAGCCCTACTATTACTATTACTGCTGCTTAGATTCTTTAAAAATTGAAACAATAAAAGTAATGTCTCTTTAATGCTCTTTCGAAAATCAATAGCAAAAGTACTTGTGAAAATCATTTCACCTGGCTTAGTACATTACAGGTTGAAAAAGTGTAGCTATTATTTTAATGCAAATTTTCACTAGAAATTAAATCATATACTGTAGCATTGTTTTAATTTCTAATGTAGAGGAAATTATAATTCTTTGGAATTAAATTTTTAAAACCTGTTGTTTTGTTAACTGTACATCTTACAAGGGAAGGAAATCTTAATTTTAGTTTTCTATTCTTGTTTCTTTGCAATAATGAGTATAAAACCCAGTGCCAGATGCATGCTAGGCAAGTCCATACTACTGCTACATCTTCAGTTCACGGGAATATTAGTTCTAACAAACATACATTAAATTAATAATTTCTCGACTCCATTTTCCATTTGTTAAGTCAACTCTTCTTAATCTCATTAAATCATACTCATCATTCTAATGATAGTTTATGCTAAGAAGAAATTGTACAGAAAATATTTGGGAAAGTCAACAAGGTAGTCTCAGACCACTGAAGGAGAGCAATTGATACTGGGTCAGCCCCCAGAGGTTAGAGATGGGAAGTTGCAACTTCCCGCGGGACAACTTGTCTTCCCTCTGAGTTCTCTGAATGGAGGGAACGGCCTGAAGGGAAAAGTCACCTAGCGAGATGAAGAGCTTAGATGACGGTGAACAAATGCTTGAACAGTTCTAATGAAGTAATTTAATAAAATACTGTTTCATACTTACGGTATTGAAATAGTTTGTCTAAGTAGCTGACTTGATTATTTACTCCTAGGTTTTGTATTTCTAAAGTAAGCTGACATAAAAAGGAAAGGCCTTCCTAAATTTTTCACAATACAAAAGTTTCAAATACAACTTACTTTTTACAACTGCATTACAGATATCAAAATACAAAGCACAGGAACACCTCTTTTATATCATGATGCTTTCTGTGAAATATTAATTATTTTAATACTAACTATATCTTTTTTTCTCTTTTTTCTTATAGGTGAGTAACTGAAAGTTAAAACCAAGATTCATGGATATAAAGTATTAAAGGGATTTTTATTAGTGTCCTGTGGGTAAGTACAGAAAAACAAAACAAAACAAAACAAAACAAAATAAAAAACAAACAATCTTGGCTTCAGCACCAAATTGAATGCTGAATCCTGCATAGATGTAAATTAGTGCCCAGTGGTGTGCTTCACTGAGTGTTATCATCAAATATTTAAAAGCTATTCAATGTTTGACACATGAGTATTGAGGAGAATTATTTTTGGAATTGTGTCATTCAAAACTTGTACATAAGTAAATTATAGTGCTTTATACTTGAATATCAGTGACCTAATTTGACAGAACTATTGTCTGCAGATGTAACTTCAGAGTGCAGTTTGTTTGGAAAATATAAATAGAAATTTGATTTTTCAGATGTTTTAATAATAAGTTAGAGTGTGTAAAATAATAAGTAACTATTATATTAAAATCTAGAAATGAAAACTACTGGTCAAGGAAATGTCTTTATTATTTAGCTTTTTTAACTTACATATATTATGAACTTTATTTTTTAACTAATTTGCTACGAAATATAGATCAAAGTGACACTTCAGTAGCTTAATGTTTAAGGACAACATTAAGATAAAATGCGTGAAGCATTCTATTTGTAGAATTCTGTGAGAAAAACTTTTAATGTTATTGAAAGAACTTTTTTTTTTTTTTTTTTTTTTTTTTTTTTTTTTGGCGGTACTGGGGATTGAACTCACAACCTCGCACCTGCCAGACAGGCGCTTAAGCCACTGAGCCAAACTCCCAGCCCTGGTTTTTTTTGAGGCAGGGTCGCATTGTGTAGCTCAGGTCGGCTTTGCGCTCGCGTTGTAGCCCAGGCCGGCCTCGAACTCACAACGCTCCGCCTACCTCAGCCTCCCGAGTGCTGGGATTAAAGGCGTGCGCCACCACGCCCGGCTAAAGAACTTTTTAGAATTAGTAAGAAAATGGTCTCTATGATACTTTTTTTTAAAACGATGATTTGGTATAAGATATCAAAGTGTTTAATGATTATCTTTTCAAAAATTATTTTAAAAGGGAAAATATCTGTTTTTATACTTAAAGTCAATTCAAAATATCAAGAAGGTCATTTTTATGAAATATTGAAATTATATTCATGGAGGTCACCAGTGCACTTTGAAATTTATTAGATGGTAATCTACTTTAAAATATTCAAATATCAGTTCCCTTAAACATTTGAGTTTGGCATTAATAAATTAGATTATTTAAAGAGTGTATTCCAGAAAAAGTACTTTTTTTTTTTTTTTTTTTTTGCGGCACCAGGGATCGAACTCACAACCTCGCACCTGCCAGGGCAGGCGCTTAAGCCGCTGAGCCAAACTCCCAGCCCTAGAAAAAGTACTTTTATGATATTGCTAAATAGGATTTCCAAAATAATCTCATGATATCACTTTATTAGAAGTTTTGTCTTCTTTTTTTCTTTGCCTCCCTCTGGTTTACTGTCATTTATAAAATGTGAACAACATTAAAATGACAGAAAGTGTGGTATTTATTTTGCCACAAATATAAGTGTGACAAGTAATAATATTTTAGTAACTACTGTGGTTATGTTTATTTTAATTTAATATTGGGTATTTAGCACAAGAACTTCACACCAGCCCTTTTCTTTCATTAAAATTTTGAAGCAGGTTCTCTCAAAGTCATTTAGTTACCTAGGCTGGCCTCAAACTTGAAATCCCTCTATCTCAGTCTGCCAGAATGCTGAGATTACAAGAGTATGCCTCACTTTTTATGTAGTATTATTTGACTGTATTTTTTATGCAGAAGTGGATATATGAGAAATAAATATTTTTCTCTGGACATATATGTATAACATGATGGTTTCTTAGACTCATAAATTATCACTAACATGAAAAATGCTCAACCTTGACAAACTCTAATTGTCATAGGACTGTGTTTATTGTAGTTGATGAAAACTATATGTAAAGGTCACAGATATTACTTTAACAAAATGTAAATTAGTGCTATCATATCTCAACTTTGAGCATAATTGTTATTGCTTATAAAATATGTAATTAGGCCAACATCAATAACATAGTCAATCTTCTCAGACTAAGTTAATGGGTTCTACTTTGGAGGTGATTAACATGACCAAGTAAATGGTTCAGAGATAGGTTCAAATAGGAAATACATTTCCAAGTTCAGTACAGCAATGGCATAAAGTTATGTTATTTCCTTTAAGATTGAGCTGTTTCAAAGTTCTACTTATTTTCTCAATTTGCTAAGATACATTACAAAGATAAGGAAAGGTTGGTTTGGATTACAGACACATCTATGATTTTATAATTCATCATTATCTTTATGTGTCCAAATACATATTCAGAAACTTTTTTGGCTACACCTATCAAAGAAGGGTGATATGGCATGAATTTTGAATATGTAGGAAAGTAAACTGGGTATTGGAGTTGCACCTTTTTATTATTTGAAATTGAGTTCCTGGTGTTTAATTATAGATGCAATAGATTTAACCTACTCTTGAAATTGACAAAAAGCAGCAATACAATTTTATTAAGGCCTATCCACCTAAGATTATAACCTCCGTAAAACATGAAAAAAAGTCAAGCACTTGAAAAATAAGGTCATATTGAAATGTAGATTGCTCAGATGATGACAGGATATACCTTGTGAAGCAAATCCATGATACATTCATTAGTCAGCTTTCCTGATGTTGGACACAGTATTTGACACGTTCAATTTAAAGAAGGAGAGGTTTAATTTAGATCAAGTTTTAGTCCATGGTCAACTGTCTTCAAGGCAGAAACATCACGAAGAGACCATTCCTGGAAAATGGGAAGCAAAGCAGAACGCTGCCAGGGAGGAAGCGATGAGTGACCAGACACAGACCATAAGACCATGCGTCCGTGACCCACCCAGACCCACCTCAGAGTGTGCTCCAGGAGTCCCCTGGGCGGATCCCAAAGCCAATGATGTTGACAAGTTAACCATGAGTAATACGTGCTGAGGCTCTGATTTCAGAATACCTGATGGCAGTGTGAAAAGAAATCTTCTGGGGTAAGAAATACAAAGTAGGCACATTTTTGAACAAAAATTTGAAGCTGAAATGGTGTAATCAGAAGACATTTAGATAATTCAGTAATTTAGAACTATAAATCTAAATGTGCTTGGCTTTGAGATAGACTCAGGAAGCCAAGTGTTCTCATAAACTACCATTAGCTTTTGAAATACAAAACTTTTCCATATAGACCCTATATGTATTAGACCAAAATATCGGAAATCAAATTAACACCATTTAATTTCTTTTCATTCTGTTAAGTTTAATGCATTTTTTCTTACTATTGCTCATTTTTGCTTCCTGATGCAGATGAAAAGTTACATTTTTGAAGGATTGAAAAGAATAGTAATATTGCCACTCTGGGAATATAACTACCTGGCAAGTTTAAGGTCCTGAGTTCGATTCGCAGTACCAAAAAAAGAAAAAATAGTAATATTGCCATGTTGTCCTCTCCTTGTAAATGAGTTTAGTTTTATTATGCAAATGTTAGTCTATAATATTTAAAGAATATAACCAATTCAGTTTTTAAAAAAATGTATTTCCTTATTACTTCATCTACCTTCCATATATTAGGATTTTGAAATACTGAGTGAATTCTCAAAAGGCTAAAATTCACTAGGTATTGTTGTATATTGATTTGTAAACACCCTGAAAATTTCATTTTACTCTGTACTTTAATAGATGTCTAACTTTTAACACTGTCTTGCCAATACAGATATACTTGTAGGTTTTAAATCGTAGACTAATAACCTAAATAAGATTTTATAAGATCCTACTTTCAACAAATCGAACTCCTCATAAACATGTTTTTGTTACTTGATACTGAAAATTATTCTAGCTCCCATATAGTTAATTCATTCTTTCTATTTTAGTTATGGAATTTATTAGTCATAACTCTTCAAAACTCTAAAAGCATGACACATCAATGATCTTACTTTATTTAGACCAGAGTGATAAGTTTTGCTCAAAATTATTTTTAAATGAATGAAAATAACATACATTGTTGTATTAAGACATCAGTAAAATTAGTAAAATAAAAATCACATTAGTTCTTCGAATCTCACATCAAAGGAAATGCACACATTCAAACAGAAGAATAGACTTGCACCATCCTTCAAATTCCAAATGAACATGTAATTAAAGAGACACTTGTAGTTTTAGAAAGAAAGTAAATTGGATTAAGCAGAAAAATTTTCTTAAAACATGATTTCTACTGTATTTCCTTATCATTCTTTATACTTGATTTTGCACACCTGTTAAATAATCTGAAAGCTTGTTTTATGAGTTATCTGGTCATTCCAGATATTATTCAGTGAAAAAATAGACACCAAATATTGTTTTAGATCAATATATCTTGTTATTATAACATTTCTTAAACTTTCATCTGAAGAATAGATAATGAGTTACACTACTTATCTTTCAGGTATAAGCCCAACTGCTTAGAGGGTCATTTTCAAAGAACTATCACTCATACATTAGTTTTGTAACGTGGCACTTCTTTATGATGAAAAGCACTAATTACTGGTATAAAAGTAATAATACTTTGCATTTGCGAAGTACTTTATGCTCTTCGAAGTGATTTTGTATGCACTAAATCATTATGGAATTAATTTTTAAATCCAGCACCTACAATTGCAGGCTGATCACCAATATCCTAGAAGAAAGAAATGTAGTAGTTTAATATTTCCATTGATGATAAACTAGATTCTATTCTCTATACTCCAAAAATGTATTCAGTCTTTTATGTTAAGACAAATTCTTTTTCTGTATATATAAATTTCATTTTAAATATATATAAATTTTATTTATGAAACGATTTCTTACGTAGCTAATCATGCTTACCACTTTTTCAGTCTACTTTATTGTGGCAAACACAGTGACAAAAATCTCTACAGCATGCAAGGACTGTGTCCTTGACTGAAGGATAATGTTTCTCCTGGGCCCTTTTGAATAAAGCGAGGTAAAACCTCAGCCAAAAGCCTTACACTGTAAAAGGTTTTAGAATAAATATTGATTGACTTCCTCTGGTTCAATTTACTTAAACTAAATATGCAAATCTTTCTCCTGTATCTTCGACAGCTCCAGATTAAGTGTTATAAGATCTTACAATAGTTAGATTGTGTTTCAGTTTCACTGGCTTTGCGAAAAAATAAATAATGTGAAAACATGTTTCGGCAATAACATTTTTGTTGTTTATAACAATTGAGCTATTATTTCTCATTAGGCATTTCTTCTCATCTTCTAAGCTGTGATTTAAAGCAATAGCATAGGTATTAATCTTCAGATACAATTCACTTCTTCTCCACTGCGAGCTGCCCTCTGTAAGTCCTCCTTTCATAGGACCCCAGGGAGGTCAGAGGTTTCTGAGGTCAGTGAGTCCATTACATCTATTTGTTGAATAAATCCTTCACTTCTTCCCTGGCCACTATCCTGCAACCAAAGCATTAATTTCCTATAATCTGGAACACTACAGAAGAAATGTTGTTAGGCTTTGATAATTCTTTACAAAGTCTAGCCAAGAGTTAGTATTTGGGAGATGGTGGAAAATAATGAATACTTTGATCTCCCCCCCACACACACACAAAAAAAAAAAAAATACACTGGCTAAATCCCTATTATTTTATCTGTTTTACAAAAGACAAAACTGATACCTGGAATGCATTATTACTCTCAAGTCATATAATAGCTGCTTCCACATAATTATTTGCAATCAGTAGTCTTGCCAGGAAAACCAGACAATCCTCTACATGACTGGGTAAATCCAGGCAACAAAACTGAAGTTGCCATGTGAACAATCAATGGAGAAAAGATCCCAGTGTGCTTTTCATAAGTCTGGATCAACACTATGTGGATTCATGAACAAAACTAAGACAGTGGGAGAGAATAAAGTGCCAGCAAAAGAATTCAGCCTGAAGCTTTCTGCCTCATTCCGAATTACAGATCTGCGTTCCTCATGCCAGTGGGCAATCCTCCTTATGACTGACCACTTGATACCACTCAAGCTGTCCCCAGTCACTTTTTATGCTTCTACCTTGTTCAAATTTAATGGCATGTAAGTCATTTGAATATAAAAACTGCACTATATAAATAATTCTAATAGTATAAGTTACTACTATGTGCCAAAGAATGTGCTTCCTGCCTGCTTTGAATGTGTTATATTCAGAGTCACAGAGACATATTAGCAGTTTAGAGTAACAGTGGTTTTAGTGAGAAATTAAAAAGCACAAGTCACCTACCAAGTGAGGGATCATGAGGAAACTAAAATCCAAATTTTTTTCATTCTGAAGTTTATGATTTCTTCTTTATTTGTATCTTATAACTGAAAAATTTAAAGACTGATAAAATAAACAGATTGGTTAATACATGCATATGTGTACTTCAAACAATAGTTTTTAAAAATTTTCATGTATTTTGTCATTTGTACTGACATGTATTAAAAATAAATATTAAATGACACAAATTAAATTAAGGGTCACATTACTTATTTGGATCTCTGAAAGGGTTGAAAAATATTAATTCATCTGATTCTAAGAAATTTTCTTTAATAATAAATCAGCATTCTGAGGAGTTAACAAGATTTCTAATACTTATACATAAAAACACAGTGATTGAACAGACTATACAATTTGACCAGAAAAATATTTGAAGGAAATGCAAGGATTCCATCCTTTATTCTGAATGAGTTACATACTCAGGAACTATAATTTTTGAAGAAGATAATTCCTATTAAGTTTCCATAAGAGTACTAATTTTTTTCTTACCATTTACATTTTTAGTTGTATTTCTGTGAGAATAGCTTATTCCTAATGTCATTTTCTGGATTTTTATTAATATTATATTTTAGGTCAGCCTTAGGGGTAGAAAATATTGTATTTTATACCTTTATTGACTAGTTATATATAATTTAATTTATATTTTAATCTTTTCATGATAAATTCATCTTGAATCAGATCTGACTTTGTATTGTATGGCATGACTAAATGAAGTGCAAATGATTAAAACACAAAAAATGAAGGCCCCATGACTACAATCAATGTTATATATCACACTAAACATTACAGATAAGGTATCATTTCTGAAAAAGTGATTAATTTATATTATATTTTAAAAGTACACAGTGAAGAAATATAAAAACATTAAATTTATTAATCTCTGTAGTTCACAACAGAAAACACACACATATACACACAGCACAAACATATAATAGATCAGTATGTTTTATGTTAGCTTTTCTTAGATACTTTTAAAAGAAAAACAAAATATTCTAAAATAAGTGAATGAAGTAATTGATTGCTAATGAGTGAAAAAAGATACAGAAAAAAATTTTACTTTCAGTGGAAGTGACAAATTAATTTAAGCATCTTTAAGAATTGTGCAGTGATTTTCAGAGGTTTTCACAAGTATTAAAATGTGTTATTAAATTTAACAAATACTTGAAATTATACAATAGTTGAAAATATTTTTCCCTATGAAAATAATACACAGAATGATACTCTTCTGTGTGTGTTAATGAGAAATTTCCACAAATGGCTGTATATTAGGTAATACTGCCTAGGTATTTCCTAATTAACCAGAAATAGACCACTGTCTTCCCATAGGGTGAATTACTTTTTTTTTTTTTTTTTGGCTTTTTGACTGCTTGATATATTTACTGTTTTTCATAATTCATATGATCATTAATATAATTTAAATTGTTTTCAATTTGTAGATTTCCTCTTTTTAAAGCCATATATATATATTTTTTAATTTAAACACGAAACAGTAAGAAATAACAGTAAAATAGTTTCAAAACAGACTAGTAGGAGAGTAACAGTAATCAACACTTCACGCATTGTTATATTCACAGTACAAGATATAGACATGCTGCCTGGAAGGCTCGAGGTTGTGAGTTTGATCCCCAGTACGAAAAAAAAAAAAAAATGTTATAAGCATGAAACGTTGTCCAGAAAATTACTAGCACAAAACTTTCCTCTCGACAAACCAAGAGAAACCAACTGTATAGCTATCTTAACCGTCTTGTGTTGATATATATTTTTTCCTTTTCCCTTCCTTCTTTTCCCCTTGCTCTCATCACAGTTGTCTTTTCTCTTGAACAGTTTCCTCCCTATCTATTGTACATTTGGATCTTGTTTACTCTTCCATATTCTCCCACTGGTGGGACAATATAACATTTACAAACATAGGTCTGGTTTGTTTCACTTGTGAGTATGGTCTCGAGTTGCTTCCATTGACCTATAAAAGTATAAAGTTCATCTTTTTTACAGCTGAGTAGTATTCCATTATATTAAAAATATCACATCCTTTTTTATCCATTCGAGAGTTAATGGGCATTTGGGTTGTGTATAAGATTTAGCTATTGTTCTTCACTTTCTTTTATACAAAGCTATGTTTCTGAAAGTTTGTAATTTAGCAATATTATCATTTTATTATGAAAAGTCTGTGAAAATAAGTGGAAATAGATTCATAGTTATTTGTATTTTAACAAAAAACTGCCAGGAATGTATTATGCCTTAAAGTTATAGTAGATACAAGAGAGACGCTCATACAATGTCTTATGTAAAACATATACAAAATTGCTAAATATAAAGAACACTTTAACATTAGTTTTATTCATTACAATTATTAAATTAAATCAATCTATCCTCTTGTTCAAGCACTTGAAAAATCCTCAGTGAGATAGCCCATTGTATTTTGCAACTGTTACCTGTTTATGAATTATTCTATTTTTCTCAGTAAGAATTAAAACATATAATATTTATGGTGCTTTATTATTAATTATGGCCATATGTTTCAACCAAATAAAAGGTCTTCTTGAATTACATGCAGGAAAATTCCCTACTTAATTTTGTCTACATAGAGTATTCCTATAAATTCCAATGCCATCCTACTTCATCTTTTACTCATTAGCAAATATTTATTCATAACATAAATACTCTATTAGCTTTTTCCTGTGACCAAGTCATCATGGCAGACCATGGGTTCGTATAGTCTCTGTCTTCAAATAAGAGTGAGGGATAGGTGAATGAAGCATTTAAGTTAGAAATGGGTCAATGATATAATAGAAGTAATGGAAAAAATTAAATTACATACAATCTATAATTTGTTGATATAAAATAGTTTCATAAATATATGGTACGTTGGGCTAAATAAAATTATCAAATGTTATTTTGGTCTACTTCATGAAACAACTTTCTTATACATGTGTTGTCTCACAGGAAAGACGAAATTTAATCCAGATGAACAAATAGTAAAAATTAAGTATGTTGATTTTCAAGCAAGAGATACTGTAGAGTTACTAAAACACATGAAAAAAGTTTTATTTTTTAAGGAGGGTAACTGTCTAACTACACAAAATTGTTATTCCCAATGAATGTTTGTTTATACTTAGTATACATGAATATTTTCTGTTATAGTTTATCATGAGACAAAATAAGCTCATATTTCCAAATATTTCTCTGAGTATTGGTAATTTAATTTTTAATTACACTTTAATTTTACTAAGTCAAGTGTTCACACAAAAGTGTCCTCTTTCCAAAAACACCGTTTTTTTTTTTTTTTTTTTGAGATAGGGTTTCACTATGAAGTTCAGGCTGGCCTTGAATTCACTTTGTAGCCCAGGCTGGCCTGGAACTCACAGTGTCTTCCTGTCTCAGCTTTCCTAGTGCTGTGATTACACGCATGTGCCACCATGCCTGACTTCCCTAAACCACTTTTGCTATGAGTTATAGTCTCAAAGTTTACCAAGTTTTTCTAATTTTGCTTAATCTAATCTGATATATTTAGAATATTATATAAATGATATAAAAGTAGGTAGCAGTACAAAGGAACTTTCCAGCTAGATACATCAAGATAACTCGTGTTTCCTTTCATCTTTTTAAAAAGTAACTGCATACTTGAAATAATGATTTTACTAAGCAATGATGATCAATTACAAATATGTGGGAAAAAAACACATGCCAAAATTTAAAATGTATAGAGCAATTTGGTGATCTTAGTAAGTAATAGTTCCATGTTTATATTGTCAATACTAATTCATTCATGTTAACTCAGTGGTCTTTCATGTTGTCAGAATGCTTTCCCTTTGTTTTTGGAAAAAAATAATTTGTGACTCATTTGAAAACAAAATAATTTATTGCTTATAAATTTTCACAAAGAATAAAATGCTTTAGGCCCACATTATAAATTTCAAAAGTCTACACAATTTAATTAATTATTTGATGTAGCTTTTCTAATCTCTTTGGCTCAGTCTTTTTAACAGTATATAATGAGATAATTGAAAATTATTAATAGATCAGATTTTTTTAGTTACTCAAAGTTATTAACTTTAGTTCTCAGTCATGTTACTTACAAATGCAATAGAAGAATTAAGAATTCTCATTAAGTTTCTAATGAGTTTCGTAAAGATCATATTGACCATTGCATATAGAAATATAAAATAAATTTACTACATTTTAACAGTTTTAATTCAGTATTTTGCTGATTATATAGATCATAGTTCAGTTTATTAATCCTAAACACATATTGCATAATGTAGAATATTTTTCAGCAACCATGTTTGCCTCTTTTTTTATTCCTTAATATTAAGCAATATTCTAACCACTTACAAACAATTTGATTAGTAAAAGCTTTCCACTAGGTAAATATTAGCTGGCAATAATAGAAACTGTCACTTTGTCCTAAAAGTTAACAACATGAGGAAATAAATATTTTAACCTGATTTAAATATATTTATTTATATATAAATGTGGAAGTTATTTATGTATTTATTTATAAATGTGGAATTTCATTAAACTATCTTAGCCTTAAGAAGTAATATTTGGTTTATTTAAACTGTCACTTGATAAGAAACTGTAATGAAAAAGAGTAACGTAAAAACTCTTTGTTGACTACCTTCTAGTTTTTTTTTATAATTGGAGTTTTGGCATTTTTTCTATTTTAGGAATTCATTATTCATGTAGGTCTATAATTTTAGTTAAATAGTTTTTCTTTGGCTTCTAAAATGAAAATGGAAATGTAACCATAATAATTATTTGATGCAGTTATACTTGATCCCATAGACAAAACTTGGATTATCACAGGCTTCTATTTTCTTTCCTTTGGCCATTGGTAATTTTTGAAGTATGAATATAAAACCAGTTGCAGAATGCTGTTATTTTACAAGGGCTAGTTATTACTAGCTCTGATAACTAGTGTCTTATCTATACAAATAAAATCAGAGGAAGCCTATTTTGCTAAATCATAGAACTTTTACCTATCTACTATTTTAAAATAATTTTTGCTGTTTTACTCAGAGAGTAACAAAAGTCTAAAATAAATTGTGAAAGAACTTGGATAGCATTTTTAAAAATGCATTATCGAGCCGGGCGTGGTGGCGCACGCCTTTAATCCCAGCATTCAGGAGGCAGAGATAGGAGGAGCGTTGTGAGTTTCAGGCAGGCTTGGGCTACAAAGTGAGCAAGGCCGGCCTGAGCTACATAGTGCTACCTTGCCTCAAAAAACTAGGGCTGGGAGTTAGACTCAATGGCTTAACTGGCAGGCAAGAGGTTGTGAGTTCTATCCCTGGTGCTACGAAAAAAATGTATTATCGAAATGTAGGGTTAGAGAAATTATCTCCCCAACATGCATGGCATCCCGCCTTTCTTTGTGGAAATGTTTAGATTTTCCTTCTAATTTTCATTGTTGACCACCACTGTAGCTAAAAATTTATCAATTTACCATATGAAATCCTAATGTTGACAACTGGCACCAATTACACTGAGATTTGCTGAAGAAAAGTAGAACTCCAGAGGTCATCGGTAAAATGATTATATAACACTTACTGGATAGTTTGTTGACAATGAGGAATTACTAGGGTGTGAGACTTTTTAAAATATTAGAAGACTCTTGTAGTGTTTCCTGGCATGATGTTTTAATTAAACATAGAGATCTCAAAAGTATTAATCGATATAACTAAAAACTTTTTGTATGATAGCTAATGTGCTCATGTCTTTAATCGTGATGCCTGAATGCTGCAAACATTGTATCTTGTTAATCTATGTGTGTGAATTCACATCATCCTTGTGTATACTTAGGTGAATATTATTGTTCTCATCTTTTAGACAGATATAGAGAAAAAAGACTGTACTTTTTACTTCAAGGAGTCTCATTCCAGAACCTATTCTTCTCCATAGTTAATTTTCTTTGTTTTTGTAAGTACCTGTCTGCTTTCTGCATAATCTGCACTATTATTTGTCCTTCCTGTTGAATATAGTATAGTTCTCAAATCAGACTGCTAACAAAGACAAAGCATGTGACTATATTTAATGATTTCGTTATTATGTAAAAACCTGATCAACTTTAGGAAAGCAAAATTTTGCAAATTATGAGATTTCATGAAAGCTCATATGTTAAGAAAATGGGTTTTATTACTTTCTCTCTGTGTAGCCAAAGTGTTTGAAATCCATTAAAGATTACAGCAAATTTGTAGAATAAAAACAAACAAAAAACAAAACAAAACAAATATTCTCTAAAGAGTGTCAATCGGAAGTTAAAATTTTGCACACTGACACTGAAGCTATGTATTTGGACTTTAGATATTACTAGGTGAATATTTAGTTTTCACTTAGCACAGAGATACCTAAGTGCAATATTCACCATCAGTACATATACAATAGATGCATGATTGCAGAGGAAATGTATGCAAATGTGTGCCTACATATTACTTGCTTTAAAATCAAAGTTATTGTGTGTGGTTATGATCAGGCTTTTGAAAAATCAAGTTAAATTTTCTACTTACTCAAGCTATGTTCCTGTTAAAATTCTATACCTTAGTTACTTGGTCACCACCCCCCTTTTCCTTCTTCTTATCTTCTGAATGCCTAAGATTACTTTCCACCATTCCTGGTTCCCTAGTGGCAGCAACAAACACTTCATTGTATTTCTCTCAACCTTTCTTTATCCTTTACCCTTCCTTGCTTTTTCCACTGGTACTCTTTTCTGTAATGTCTTTCTGTTGAACTGACAGCAGTGGAGACCTTTTATGATCCCCCCTGTCCTCCAGCTCGCTGCCCCTTTCTGTTTGCTGCTTCGCCTCCTGTATCTATGAATCTGATTCAAATTCATTGGTTATTTTGATGTAGTTTCTTTAGAAATAAATTGGGAATAAGGAAAACTGCATAGGTCAGAATCCTGTCGAGAAACAGGTGAGATAACTTTGATAATGAAATGTTTTAATTTGAAGAGATTTTCAAAAAGTTGGTTAAAAATTTAAAAAAAAAATTGAAGTGTTTTATTTTTCTGTTCCCACCTACCACTCAGTACACTTTTGATATCAGGTCCTCCAGTAGGCCATGACTAACTGTTCCGTAATTCAGTCAGACACTAACTGGACTCAGTGTCACATTCAACAGACTCCAGGGTTCAATCTCACAGAACTGCCCTCCAGTCAAATGCCAATTCCTGTCCCATATTGTGACCTGTGCTTCTGACTGACCAGCTATCATTTCATCTTCAAATGACCCTTTTCCTGTGTTCAGTGAACTTGTTGGAGTGAGTCACAAAATTTAGGGAAATACTAAGTTCCATTCACTATGTGGTATAAAAGACATTGCTAAAGTTTGAGCAGCCACAGGGAAGAGTTGCCTAAAGGAAGCGGTGATGAAAGGATCAGAGTTTCCATTCCTTCTGGATGTGCCACCCTCCAGATACCAGAAATCTCAACACATTCTGATTTCCAGAAGCTCTGGGAACTGTGTCCTTTGTATTTCTGTGGAGGCTTCATTCCACCGACATGATTAGTTAAAAACCTAGTCATTACTGTTCTGCTCAAGCTTCAGACTCTACCCACTACTTGTAGCTGGCAGATAGAGTTGAATGTCTTTACTTTCTAACCATAGCATAGATGTTTTTGTTTTTGTTTTTGTTTTGTTTTTTAACAACCAGTCCCTATGCTGCAGTTTAAAAAGGTCTCTCAGTGACTAGTCATCACATTAGCAAACACTCTGAGTCTCAATGTTTAGGGAGCTGTATACAGGAAATGGGAACAAAGGCCAAATGCATATTTCATAAATATATAACCTCTCAAGGCCCTGTTCATAAATGTGAGCAAGATGTGGCAAAACCAGAAAAATAGTGTAATACAATGTTAGTCACAGCAGGGGACTCTGACCTTTCCTGAACCTGAGAGGCAAAGAGGGAGAGGAATATGTGGAAAACAAAAAAGAGAGAAAGGATGAAGTAGAAAAGGCTGTGTGATCAGAGCTTAGAGTCTGTGTGGAGAGATGCAGTTACGTGAGGAAATAAATGTTCTGGAATTGCCTCCCCCTTCCTCCCTGCTCCCACCAGTCCTTCACCCAGAAGCTGCAGCCAACGCCTGATAGGATTTCTGTGCGTCAGTCTCCCAGAGCTTATAAAATGTTTCAAAAGCACTTCTGCTATCCTCCTGAGTTTTTATAGACATAAAATGGAATTATGTTATAACTTATTTTCAATACGCATTTAATTTGCATATTATTTACAAAGTAACCACAACCAAAAGTTAATTATTCATAGTGGTAACATGTATCAATTGATTAAAATGGAAACTTGCGAATCACCTTTTTTTTCCCTGTTCTCATGTGTGTATTTTCAGTTTTACTTTTATTAATATGTGTTTGTAGTACATGATTGCATTCATTGTGGAGTGTCAGAATATGCAGTCTTCTTTTTTTTTTTTTTTTTTTGTTTTTTTGGTACGGGGGATCAAACTCATGATCTCATGCTTGCCAGGCAAGCGCTTACTGGGCTAAGCTAAATCCCTGGCTTGGTACATGTAGATGTTACATCTTGTTTCTTTTTACTTCCCCTTTCCTTCCTTTCCCTTCCTTCTCCCTCAAATTTAAAGAGCAAGATACAAGATAATACGAATCAGAGGTAGATCCTTTGGGGATCATTTTTGATTCCTCATACTCCTTCATCCCTCATATACAGTGCATTTGGCATGAATTTGAAAATGCAGAGTCTGGTGTCAGACTGCCTGGATTCATGCCCTTTTGGGTTATCCATATCCCAATTGATAACTTTGCTTTAATCTAAAGAGGCTTCATTCATTTGGGTGGTAGAGCAACATGGCTTAGTTAATAGACATGAGCAGGATTTCAACCTGCTGAAATTGTTGGATGACTGGCTGACTCAGCCATATAAGAAAGTATTGAAATCTTGTCTTCCACACGTAACAGCTAACAGCTTTGGCTTAACTCCTCTACCAACTATTTTCTGTGAAATGTGGATCATAGAGGTACCTACCTTATCAGGTTCTTGTGAAAATGGAATAAAGGAAAAAGTATAAAACTCTTTCAAAAGTTATGACACATATTAAACACTACAGGTGTTATTTCTCATTCAAAATATAATAAACCATTGCCCTATGTCTACTGCCAGAACTGCACTATAAAATAAATCCTATGTTAGTCTCTTCTTTAACGTTTTCTCCACTTCTAATTCTACTTCTACACACAGAGAAATATTATGCATGCTGTTTTTGTTTCATCACACACACAATAAGCATTTATCAATGTTTATTATTCTAGTTTTATTTCTAGAATATTCTTCCTTTAATGAAATAGATATTCTAAATATCCATCGGTTTTTAATTTTTCTTTTTATTCTCAGATTCACACTAGCTGGATTTGCGAAAATACATCAATTGTCCTGAGACTCACTACTTATTATCATAAAGAAATCTAATACCCGATGCATGTTCCAGCCTGTTTTTCTTTCCACTTGATCTGCCATTTCATTTGCTGGCTCCACATTCTCGAGCTGCACTCACTCCTCGGAGCTCTCACTGTGAATCCCTCCTTCCCTGCAGCTACCAGTTAGCAGCTCTCTCTCTCCCTGTGGGCTTCTACTTCACAGTTCCTCACCCTCCCTTGGTCCACCAGGAACACTCTCTTCTGCTTTTACACCATTGCTCTGCCACTCATACCAGCATCTCCCAACAAGGAGATGCGTTTTCATCCGTCCGAAGAATAAAATAAAACTTCTCGATCAGCAGTACCTATAGGATTGAAAGTCTGCATTTATGAGTTATACAAAGCTTTTATGAGGCATATAAATCTGCCAGAGGAAATGCACCTGTGGAAACTAAGAGCTCCTGTTCCAAAAGAGCGGCAACGCAGAGGCCAAAGGCCTAAGCTAAACAAATAGAAAAATGAAGTTTTGGATATTGACTTTCTCCAAAGTGCAATAAACTGTTTCTGCCTGGAAAAAGCAAATTGTTAAACTCCAGAGACTACTCAATTATTGTTATCTTCACTCTTTCAGAAATCTCATTATTTATAGGTCCTTTTAGTGCTCATAAAATCTAATTTTGATTAACACCAAGGTTGGTAGATTATAAAGCCTTATTACAAATATATTAAAAGCTTAGCTGCATATTTAGCGTGTGTCGTCTTCCACAGTATAACTGTTTTAGTTATTCTCTTGCCTTCCTAATTTTGAACTGTTATGAGGCATTTTAACACATTGTAAAAACAGGCTAATTTTGTGTGTGTGTGTGTGTGTGTGTGTGTGTGTGCATGATTTGACTTTGATTTCTGTCACTTCTTGAAAAGAGAAAAGGATACACTTGTGTCAGAATTTACAAAAAACTCATCATTCAAAATGCATTTCAACAAGCATTCATATGAGGTTTACCACATCCCAGATATTTTCTGAGCATTTTACAAATGTTAACTCATTTTTTTCCTAATATCTGTAAGTGGTAGATGCAATTGCTTGGTATTGTTACAAATAAGAAAATTGAAAGAACACGAGGTCAAGTTACTTGCAAAAGGTCAGAGTAGCATAGTGAGGTTTTGAATGCAGGAACTAGATAATCTGCTTTTAATTGATTCTGTTCCTGTGTAGTGTTGAGCAATGTTCTTAACTCTGATTCCAAAGTATGTGTGAAGTAGTACACTAGGAAAATGTTTCTTATTGACTTGAGAGAAAAATTCAAAATACTAATGTCTCAGAGTTCTTACCCATATGATACACTTACAATTTTACACACATTATACTGTACCTCTGCAGTATATTCCACACTGCTTAGAAAACCATTTAGGTCAATGTTATTAATTAAGGCACCACAAGTATACACAGCAAAATCTATACTATAACCAAGAAGGAATATAGAAAAGAAATGGAAAAAATTGGAGACCAATAACTTCTAGTAGAAATTATTTTAATACCCCTTTGAAGTATATCTTCTGGATCTAAAGATAAAATTTTATACTTTTTCCATCATTGTCAGAAGAGAAAACAGACAACAACACTTTGGGTGTCCCACTGACTGGTCCATGGTAAGTATCTAGAGGACCAAGGTCATAGGCTCCTGATGTGATACCCTTACTTTCTTCTCTGGTGGTATCTAGAGAATGTGAGTTTAGGTGACTTCTTCTTCATGTGCTTTGTTTTGTAACTCCTTGTTTTTCCTAAGCCTTTTTTTAAACCCTAATCCTCACCTGTAATATAGCACTGAAGTGATACAAGCCAAAATAAAATGAAATGACAAACCACTTGCATTTTACAAGCACATAATTAATAAAATATTTCACACTGTAGTTTGGAGGGTTTGCCATCATACAAACATTATGATCTTATCTCCAACATTAGTGGTTTCATTTTGAAAGATTTTTATTTCACAGGTACAGTTATCAGAAATGTACATGAAAATGTGTAAGGAAGGAGAGAGAGTAGAATAAAATTCACTCTCCTTGCAGCATGGATTCAGGTTCCCTGATGATCACTGCCTGGTATGTGAGACAGCGCTAGCCAAGCTGAATGGTCAAGCACATGCAGGATGATTACCTAGGATACTTAGGGGCCAGAGCTTGTTTCTGCATAGAATGTGCTCTGTGCATACCAGAAGGCTGTCTTTGTAGCATTAAGAAAAGTTCTGGCAGAGAATAAAATATTGCAAATGTCTGTTCCTAGTAATTAATGCTCAAGCAATTTCCATGTTTTTCTCTTCCTTTTTTTTTTCTTTTTGTTCTATAAAGTTTCTTTCTGACATCCTGTCCTGTTACCTTGGAGGCTTTTCTTCCCCAAAGCCTAGTGACTGGCTGCCAAAAAAAGATCAGTTCACACCTTGCCTTTTTCCAGCATGCTCTTCTGCTCCATGGAGATAGATACTCACAAAAGGAGAGAAAAAAATGCCTCACAAGTCCCAGTGTGGGCATGTTGGGTGTGTTTCTAAGCTGCCAGTTGCTAGAACAAAGTCTCAGGAGGAAGTTAAGATGCTATCCAATCTTTGAAAAGCCAACAAATACATCATATCTGTGAGGATCAAAATGGGGATGGAAACAAAATATTTGACTTTTTCTTTTTTCCCAAAAAGTAAAACTTTATTTTGCCTGATGCTTTAGAATTTAAGATCTACCATCCATGAATCTTTACTCTGCCACTTTGTTTTAAATTATTATATCCAGGGTAATTTGGAACAACAATTAAACGAAGAATGAATGATGACATTTATGTATGTGCAAACAAGACATTTTCTCCAGCCTTTATTATTTTTCATTTTTCTTTCATGTTAGAAACATAGATAAGTAGAATATTGTTCCAAAGTGAAAGCAGTGAAGTGTGGAGCTGCCTGCCTCTGTCAAATTGATAGAGTGAAGATGTTGAAGGAGATAATGGAAACTTTCTCCTCAGTGAGGACTGGAATAAAGAAATCATTTCTAGTCATTCATCAGCATTGATTGCTGTGGTGGTTGTGGCATAGATCAGAAGTTAGGCTTTACAAAGAGAGACAAAGACAAGGACAACGATCCACTTTGGGGAGTGTGCTTGGCTTCTGCTGGCTGTTTAGTATGTAACAGTAGTGACAATGGCAACAGAAGCAGTGTGGTCATGGACACAAAGATGACAGTGCTATGGGCAGATAGTCTTCCCTTATTCTGATTCTACAATTCAGGAATATTTTACTCTGATAAGTGGGGACACTAAGCAAATTATTTTTTAATCTTGTCTAATTTAGAAGATTTTTATTTGTTTCTTTCCTAATTATTTGAAATGAACAAATTTTTAAGAATAGATTCATTTTCAGAAATAGTAGAGTGATAAATAGCTATACTAAAATGTAATTTAGTGAACATGTGTGAGCCTGCATACTGTAATTTATTTTCTGTAAAGGAGGTATTGAAAATATGTAAATGATGCCTTCTGTAGTTTTTAGTTTTATATTCCTTTAAACATTTACGAACTTTGTATCCTACAAAATATGTACATATTTTCATTGCACTGAATGAATATGGTAGCTCATACATTTGCTTGTGAGCAATTTATACTAGCAAGATGAAGCAGAGAACTGAAACAATTATCCAAATCATTCAAACTAAAGCAGCACTCTGGCCCTAATCATTTAGATACAGAATTTCAAATCAAAGTGTTTCTTTGACTTGAATGATACGGACAATTGTCTCAGTGCTCTGTTATCGCTGACTATAGATTTCCAATCTGATTATGGGTCTAACATGAGATGGAAAAAATAATAACATGTAATTGTGTTTTGAGCACTTGGCTCATTCCAAAATCATTGTGTCAGGGTTTCCTAGTGCAGACACAATCTCAAAGGTTAGTCATTTTTTGAAGGTAGCGAACACTTAAAGTCACTTGAATACAAGTTAGAACAGAGAAGTAGAAACTCCTTTCTTAGTTTGCCTCTACAAAAGTGCTTTTTGCTTCAATAAATCTTAAATATTTTCTTTCTGCAGTGAATAAAGATTCACTGTTCAGTGGAAGAAAATCATGTAATCACAAAGTGATTTTTATATTAAATATAAATAATATGGTATAATGTGTTTGGCATAAATATATGTGATTATGCTAGATCAGTATTGTCATGTTGATGTATTAATTTGTAAGTAATAATAGGAAAATGCCAAAGTATACAACCAATAATAATTACATTGATTATTGAAACTCACAAAATAAATATTCTCCAAACCATATCCTTGCTACTTGTGTTTTAGGTAACATCTTTGTCTTTTAGAAATTTCCAGAAAAGGCCTGGAGTTGGATAAAAATAAAAATGTTGAAGTGCTGATGCCTTTATCTGTGTTAAAAACATTCTTCTAGGAAAGGAAAACAGATAAATCTTCTACAGAGGTAAACAACTCTCTGAAGTGTAATAGCTTTGGTTGCATTATAAGTAATTGTAGATATGGTGACATGCATAAAATGCTAATATCATGACTACTCACAAGGTACAGGTAGTGTTTGCCAGTATTCTCAGTTGGTTCCTCACTCTAGACAAGCACCATGCAATTTGCAGCATAGTTAGTATGGATTGCACATAGTGAAAAACATCTTGGGGTTAAGTGCAATTTTTAGTATTTTCAGTTTATTCTTTCCTCTCCCAGTCAAGCACCTTAGAGAATAGATTGATAAATACAATCTTAAATATTTTAAGTTCTAAATTGTGAATAAAGTGTATAATTTACAAATTATGATTTTTCAACAATCATATGGTGAAGCCATCTTTGCTAAAACTCATGATGCCATGATTGTGGATCATGATATTAACTTGAATCCAAGATGTATCCCTAACCAGTGAAGCTTGCAATGGGTTCTCAGAAGCCTAACAAATTCAAAATGGCTCATGGGCTTAGTATTGCATCAGAAAGATAAATTTACCATATTCATACTTAATATGAAATATGGGTCATCATTTTTCTGCTTTTTTATTATTCCTAGATGTTTCTGGTTCTTTCTTAGTAGAAATTTCTGATTAAAGGTTTTCATAGCTATATGCACGTTTCATACACAACTTACGCTTCTTTCGTAAGTTAACTATTCTATTTGTCCTTTAACTTTCACTTCTCAATAACAATTCTCTTATGAAATATTTTCTGTGGCCTTCAATAAATATCAGTTTTGTTTTCTGCAAGAAAATAAGTTAATGTTAACTGAATGTTTGTTTACATATGAAATACAGGTGTACTCAGTAATCACAAATCCTTGCAGTAATCTTCAGATGACGTTTTAATTCTCACTTTAAAATACAAATATTTAAAGTTTGTATTAAATGAATTAATTTACAGAAGGATGAGCAGGTATTTTTTGCTAATTTGAATAGCTATAAATTAAAACAAAACAAAAATAACAAGGAAAAACTAAACACTTTCCCCTAATACTATCACACATTTATTTGATAGATATGAAGTTATTTTTTGTACTCATTGGTAGAGTGCACATTTATCTTTATCTTTCATACCATCATTTGCAATTTTAAAGACAAAAATCATTTAACTCCCAAGACTTTCCTTCTTTAGGTCAAAAAACTCCAAAACTTTATGAAATATGACTGATATTTCATGTATTGGAAGTTATCTCTGTTTTCATTTTCAGCATGCTATTCATTGACTGTCTGAAAACCCCGTTTCTAAAATACCCATCATTATGTATATACATAAGGTCTACACATGGATTTGCTTATAGAACTGTTATTGAACCACATTTGATTTTAGTGAAATTAAACTGCATAAATTTAAAGTAGTAAAAATTTCTTTTGCCTGAAATGACACATTAGGCATTTTAATTCACTTTTAGAATTCTAATTTTATTCATCTTACATAATTTTCTATCAAAAGCTGAAAAAGTTTTGAGTCTCAATTCTGGCATCCAACAGTTTAAATTCCTAATGAGGGGCCTACTCTGAAATCTGTCAAATTATTGATTAAACATGCTGCAAAGAATAGAAAGATCAAATTGACATGGTTTCCTTGTTCGATGATATGATGGTCTGTTTTACATGTGAAGTTGAATTTATCATTTTTGTAGAAAATTCCACAATAAAGCCGAGATTAATGCTATGATTTATTTGAGTAGTTCCAGAGTATACAGTGCTTTTATGGAAAGGCCTTAATAATCTTAAAAAAAAAAAGCTAATGAATTTGGTAATATCTCCATCAGTAGTGTGATAATTAAAACTTCTAGTTAAATAATTTACTAGGAAGGGTAGTTTACAAATGATTGAATTAGAAATGAAGCATCCTTATGTCCAGAAAATTTTTGAATATAATGTTTACCCACTTTACCAAATTTGAAAGAAGAAAGTTTACAGATATTTCTATAAAGTGAGGGTAAAATAACAGTTCATCTACATTTTAAATCATTTTAAATGTCACATGTAAGTAAGATTTATTATTTCAGAAGATTATTACCACTTATTTATCTGTGTAGTTATCTACATCATCCTGTACACTCATGCAGATGTGTACACATGCTTACACAGATCTATATAAAGCACAGATAAACAGTGCAGCCTAATCCTCCTAATATTTACCATAATGCTGTACTAACTGCTTCATCAGCGATATTTCCTTTAGTATTTTCATCCATGATATATTATTTAATATAACTATAGTCATTTAGTTTTGAGAAAATTAGATTTGGACAGATAATTCGAAATCATGTGGTTAATAATTAGCAATTCAGGGTTTAAATGAGTTTCCCCAATCCTAGTGTCAATGCTCTTCCAAACTAATATGTTATTTAAATTAATCTTATCTAAAAGGATACTTATATTTAAAATCCAATCAGAGTACTTTTCTAATAATGATATCAGCAACACTTTATTCTAATTTCAATAACTATTATTGATTCATTTTGGAAATTGGGAAGCTAACATCTTTGGTTTTCTACAAATTTAACTTTCTTTGGTAGTGTAGACCAAAGATGATCAAACTTTTAGAGCTGTCAGCAATGCCATTTAGCTGTCTGTGGCACACCTGGCATAGGTTTGTTACTACTGGTTCAGACTGTAACATTGTGAATGTTTAAATTCATTCAAAAAGCCTTTTTATTGTTATTTTCCATTCCCTCTTAGCTATAATGTTCCTGATGTTTTAATTTTGTCTCTCATTTCCAACTTTAACTTTTTTCTTGGGGAAAAAATGGAAAGAAAGTGGGATTTAAAGCGTTATTTAGGTTCTTTGTCATCTTTCATTAACAGAACATTCACCTTTGCTCCCAACTTCTCACCAAAGTTTAGAGAAAATTGTGTTTTTCGTGTTCATATGTTTAGCACAGCTTCCACTTTCATTCTTTAAATTTTGAACTCCAAATATGTGTGTATATGT
>RJWM01020733.1:0-26379 GCA_004363535.1 Dasyprocta punctata | reverse complement strand
GGCCAGGACCAGTGATTTATAGAGTTTCACTTACTATAAATCAGCTCCCATCGCCAGGCAAGAGGCCTACGCCTTGGACAGGCTCACAGATAAACAGAAAGCCAATTAGTTAATTTTAAACCCTGCTCAAAGTCCCTTCACAGTGGTCTCCAACAACCTATCAATAATGTATTGTTTTTCTTTGCATCATCTGGCAACTGTTGAATTGTTACTTCCTGATTCCTTGTTATTTTTAAAAGATCATTCCCATTCACTAGTTGCAATCTTGTCTTCGAGGTCTGAAAGTCTATCTTCACATTTATTGAGGCAGTTTTGCCAGCTTTCGATGGGGTTTTTTATTTCCTGGATATCTCTTTGAATCTGTTTCATGCATTCTCTGTCTTTCTTATATTGCTCATTCAGTGTTTCTATCTTTTTGCACTGCTCCTCAACTTTTTTAACTATGTCTTCTTTAGATGTGTTCAGCATTTCTTTTATTACATTTTTCATTTCTTCTTTTACCTGGGATATTATTTCTGATCTAAGATCCTTTACAACTTCATGAAGTTGTTTCTTTACTTCAGTTGCTATCATTTCAGAAGTTTCAGGTGTATGGTTTATGCTTTCTTCTGTGTCCATTTCTCCTAGGCTTGTTTGGGATGGGCTGGAGGTTTGAGATTTCATTTTGTTCTTTCATTTTGTCATTTTCCTGTATTCCCCTGGAGAAGCCGAATGCAAGGTCTCAGTTGCTTCCTGGGTTGAGGTTATCTGTCCATACTGAAGGAGGTCTCCCCAGCTGATTGGGGTCATTAGGCAGGACTTATCAGGTCCTTAGTGGCGCTTGAAGGCTCCTCAAATGTGAGGAGTATGTTGGGCCAGCCTTCAGCACAGCTGACATGGCACTCCAAAGTTCCCCAGCTGCTTGAGTTTGCTGGGTGGGACTCTACTAGGTTCTGAGTGGCATACCAAGGGTGAACAGCTAAGGGAGTATGCTGTGTAGGCCTTCAGCTCATGCCACATTGTGCACCAAAGCTCCCCAGCTGCTTGGGGATGCTGGGCGGGCCCTACTAGTTTCTGAGGAAGGTGCCGAGGTTGCACAACTGGGTAGAGTTCACTGTGCAGGCCTTCAGCTCGCATCACTCAGCACTGGAGGTTCCCCTGCCATTCAGGGTCACTGGGCGGGGTCCAGTCAGGCCCCAAAAGGCCTACCCAGAGGTCCGAGGTTGATTGAGGGTGCTGGGTGAGGCCCTACTGAGTTCTGAGTGGGGTGCCGAGGTTGCATGGTTGGGTAGACATTTGGTTCACTGTGCAGGCCTTTGGTTCACACCCCTCAGTGCCAGAGGACTGCATAGAATATCTTTGTCTATTCTTTTAATATGGTTAGAAATAACAGAGTTGAGAGTCACTCCCTTCCATGCATTTAATTCTAAATAACGCCCTATAGCTGTTCTTCCTTCCACAATCTTGAAAGGGATTTTAAAAAATCATAGAACTCAGAAGATCTCTGATGCTTTAGGCAAAAGCACATGTCTGCCAAATCTCCTACATGACCTTCAGTCACTTTCACCCTACTCACATCTCATTATGGGTTCATAAACATGTACTACATGTCACATACGTAATTAAGATCAAGTGAATTCTGGGATAAGCAGGTGTGTTGAGAGCCCCTGAGATGGCACAATACCCTAGTCAAACATTCCTGTCAATCTCACGGAGAGATTCTGGGGTAGACACCCGAGCTTAGGTGTATCACATTTAAATTCTGAAAGCCTGATTTACTGGGGGCAGCTGTTGTTATTTCTGTGTGCTATGACCTGCGTGCAGTGCTTTTACTTTTCTGTTATCCCAGATAACTTGTCTTTTGTCAGCATGGACTTGCCCTGAGCACAGCGTCCCATGATCTGCAATAAATGTAGCTGTTTGCCCTTGCTGCTGAGGGTACACTTTGCAGTTCATTGCTTATTGTACACAAGAGCCTGGATTATATCTGCCCATCATGTTGTAATGGTACTGAGTAGCTCCTTCTAGAAATTGGCTCACCAAATAAATGTTACCAGGTTTGTGGTGCTCATGTCTCATCCTGGAGTTGATTTTAGGATTTTTTTTTTTTTTTGTCTCAAACAAAGAATTGAATGAGACAAGCAAGAAACAGTAGCAAAAGGCCAGGCATGGTGGTGTACACTTGTAATGCCTGCATTTGGAAGGCTGAGGAAGGAGGACTGCCGTGAGTTTGAGGCCAGCGTGAGCTACATAAGCAAGTTCAAGGCCAATCTGCACTACATAGTAAGACCCTGCCTCAACACACAAACAAAGAGTGGCAACGTTTATTTGAAAAAGTGAAAGTGAAGGATGAGAGAAACTGGCTCTGCAGAACAAGCTTGGGCTGAGTCAAAGAGGAAAGAACAAGACAAAAATACACCCTGGAGGACACAGAGTGGGCTGTCGTGAAGAAAGCCATGATGGCAAGTTATTCATAATGTCTGTGTCCTTTCCCACAACCCAAATCTGGAGGACAATGCACAAAAACGTCTATCTCCAGTACCTGAGAGGCCGTGCTGGGATCCTACAGCTCAGACTGACATCAGGTCTAGGCCATCCTATTACAAACCCGCTCAAGTTCTCACCAAAAGTCCATGTGCAAGGCTTTGGGAACTGTTCTGCATGTGTTCTCGGACCTTGTAATTAACATGTCAGGCCTACTTCCCCAGCCAGCTTTGCCATGCCAGAATCTCCTGTCTCAGTAACACTTTCACTTTCAAGCTATTTATGTTCTAGATCTAAAGTGGGTATTTTAATCCCAGCACTCTGGAGGCTGAGGTAGGAGGAGCGTTGTGAGTTTGAGGCCTGCTTGGGCTACAACGTGAACCCAAGGCCATCCTGAGCTACATAATGCGACCCTGCCTCAAAAAAAACCAGGGCTGGGAGTTTGGCTCAGTGGCTTAACCTGCCCTGGCAGGTGCGAGATTGTGAGTTCAATCACCGATGCCGCAAAAAATAAAATAAAATAAAATAAAATAAAATAAAGTGGACATTTTAACTGGGCATGCTAAGTGCATGCCTGTAATCCCAGCACTCAGGAAGCTGAGACAGGAGGAATTGTGAGTTTGAGGCCAGCCTGGGATACATAGTGAGATCCTGTCTCAAAAAAGAAAGGTGGGAGGAGAATGAATGAGAATCTTGTAGGTAGCATATAGTTGGATCATATTTTTAAAATTCATTCTGCCAATCTCTGCCTTTTGACCGGAGTATCGAATTCATTTATATTTAAATCAACTACTAAATAACTTTTGTAATTTTTGCTATTTATTTTCTTTATGCTTTAGGGCTTTTTTGTCCTTCATTTTCTGTGTTTACTGGATTTTCTACAGTGAAATGTTTTAATGTCTCTCTATGTGTATATGTATGTATGTGCATTCTAGAGTTATAAAATATATAGATCTATTTTTTCTTTAAGGTTACTGTGGGGATTACATCCTAATGTTATAATACTCTAATTTTAATTTATATCAGTTTAAATTCAATAACATAAAAATCTTCTGCTATTCAGCCAGGCAAGGTGTCACATGTCTGTTATCCCAGCACTCAGGAGGCTGAGGCAGGAGGATCATTGCAAGTTTGAGACTAGCCTAGGCTACAAAGTAAGCTCAAGGCCAGCCTGAACTACACAGTAAGACCCTGCCTCAAAAAGACAAAAAAAAAAAAAATCTGCTGCTATATTGTTCCATCCCCAATGTCTTCTAGTATTTGATGTTATAAAATTGCATCTCTATTTGTAATGTGTCCAAAAATATGAACTAATAAATTCTTATGTATTAATCTCTTAACCAGTGTAGAAAACAAAACATAGCTGGGTGTTGTGGTGCAAACCTGTAATTTCAGCACTTGGGCAACTGAGGCAGAAGAATTGTTGCAAATTCAAGATCAGCCTGAGCTACAAAGTGAGCTCAAGGCTAGCCTAAACTGCATAGTGAGACCCTGTCTCAAAAATATGAAAATAAAACGAGATTACAAATCAAAGTTAAAATAATACTCATTTTTATAATTGCCATGTGTTTACTTCTACTGAAGTCTTTCTTTCTTTATTTCAAGTTACTGTCTATTGTTGTTTCATTTCAACTCCTGGATTCTTGTTAGCATGTCTTGCAGAACAAGTCTAGTGGTGTGAACCCTCTCAAATTTTGTAAATCTGAGAATGTCTTAATTTCTCTTTCACTTTTTCTGCTGTGCTGGGATGCAATCCAGGCTCCCAGGCATGCTAGGTAAGTGGTCTGCTACTAAGCTACATCCCCAGCTCTCTCATTTACTTTTAAAGGACAGTTTTACCAAATACAGAATTCTTAATTAACAGGCTTTTTCTTTCAGCACTTGTCCTCTGGCATCTACAGTATCTGGTGACAAAGCAGTTGATGATCTTATTGTGGGTCATTTGTATGTGATGAGTCCTCTCCCCACCCCCATCTCTCCCTCTCTCTCTCCAAGATTGTCTCTTTGCCCTTGGTTTTTGACAGTTTGATTATGATCTATCTTGGTGTGAATCTCTTTTGAGTTCGTCTTTCTATTTTTCAATCAGTCTAGGGTTCTTTTCCTTGATTCAGATGGAAACTGTGAATCAGCAAAGCGCAGCTTTGCTAGCTGTCCTGATGTCACCAGATAACACCAGATAATGCTGGTTGCCAACAGTTGACAAAGCCAGTAAACAGTCTGATGCCAGTTTATGCCAGACACCATAGGTTGATTCTCCGGGTGCTGGTGTCTGCAGCTGGTCTCTTGGCTAGTGGTCTCTGAAGCACTTCAGTGCTAACAGCCCCTTAGTATTTGCTGCTTTTTCTTTTGAATCAACTACTCTGTCCTCACTACTCAGGATAAGAATCCTGACAAGATTTATAGGACTTTTGGAGCTTACGCTACTGGAAAAATAAGTCATGAGCAGGTTTACAGGACCATCAAAGTAAGTCTTTAATAAGAGTTGCAGCACAAGGAGGGTCAGTACCCAGGAGGGAGTTCTCCTAGACTAACCCAAGAAATGATTGCGGGGTTAGATAGCAGCTGCAGGCTGATGATTGGTGCAGGGCTCCAGCACAACCTCAGCTGTCATGGTGGTGATCCAGTGAGGGAGCAGGGCTGAAATCAGGGAATCTCCTGGAAGGTGAGCTGTGGGGGTTGAAGGTGTTAATGAGGGGCCCCTTCCTCCTTGGTTTTAGAGATGCCAAGTTGCTCCTTCAATTTTTCTAAAAAGCAACCATAACATCTGAAGTGGGGGGAGAGGAGGAGGAGAGCCACCCTGGTAATCGGGGAGCACCCATGTTGGAGGGGAGGGGTGGAGCGTGGCCACTAGACAGCCTGGGGAGAAAGGGGGAGCCAGGGGAGAGGAGTGGGGACACAGCCCCTGGCAAAGCCACAGCCCCTGCAGCCCGTTTGGGGTGGGATGGAAGTCAGGTACTTCCAGCCTACCTCCTATCGGAGTTTGATGAGCTTTTTGGGTGCTTTATTTATTTATTTTTGTCCAATATTTCTTTTGAAAAGCTTCCTCCTTGTAGGACTCCATAACACTTCTGTTAGTACACTGGCTGGTGTCCAACAGGTCCACAGGCCCTTTTCGCTTTTCTTCAGGCTTTTTCTCCCTGGATCTCATACTCAATAATTTTTTTGAAGGGAAAAAAAAAGATAAGAATAACAATGAAAGAGTTTCTAAACAGGTTGGTAGGACAATTACAATAATTAATACATTGCATATTGTTGTCTTCATAGTACTTATTCAGAGCACAAGATGTAGACATGATATCTTGTCCAAACAATATTAGCACAAACCTTTCTTTTCAGTGAACTAAAGAAACTGGTTGTATAACACTCTTAACTATCTTGTGTATACATATATCTTTTTCTTTTACTTCCTTTCCCCTTCCCCCATTAGTTTGTCTTTTCTTTTGAACAGTTTCTTCCCAGTTCACAATATCTATTGTACATTTTGGATCCTATTTACTCATTTAGTTTCTCACACTAGTGAGACAGTATGATGTTTATACATGTGGGTTTGATTCATTTCACTTATGAGTATGGTCTTGAGTTGCATCCATTTACTTATAAAAGTCTCCAGTTTATCCTTCTTTATGATGGAGTAATACACCACTGTATTAAAAAAACCACTTTTTTATCCATTTATTGGTTGATGTGCATTTGGGTTGTTTCCAAGATTTACCTGTTACAAATGGTACTGCTATAAACATGAGTGCACACTGGGCCAGGGATTTAGCTCAGTGGCTTAAGTACCTGCCTAGCAGGCACAAGGTTGTGAGTTCGATCCCCAGTACTCCCCCCAAAAAAATGGGTGCACATATATCGTTGTGGTACGATGTTTTTAATTCTTCTAGAAAGATACCCAGAAGGGGAATGGCTGTGTTGAATGGGACCTCTCATCCTAGTTTGTTGAGGAATCTCCACACTGATTTCCACAGTGGCTGCACCAGTCTACACTCCCACCAACAGTGGAGAAGAGTTCCTTTTCCCCCACAGCCCCACCAGCATTTGTTATCAGTTGATTTTTTGATGATAGTCATTCTTTCCAGAGGGAGATGGAATCTCAGGGTTGTTTTAATTTGCATCTGTTGAATAACCAGTGATGTTGAGTATTTTTTCATGTACTATTTACCACTTGTATTTCTTCATCTGAGAAGTGTGTATTCATCTCAGATGCCCATTTTTGGGTTGGGCCTTTGAATTTGGGAGGTCTGATTTTTTAAATTCTTTATATACAGGGGATTTAGCTCAGTGGCGTAAGCACCTGCCTGGCAGGTGCAAGGTTGTGAGTTCGATCCCTGGTACCAAAAAAAAAATGTACATTGAACTCTATATGTTCCAGGTATAAGTTCTTTGTCTGAGGTACAACTGGTTATAAATTTTTCTCATTCTGTAGGTTGTCTTTTCATTCTGTTGGTGATTTCTTTTGTTGTGTAAAAGCTTTTTAATAAGGTGTGATTCCATTTGTTGATTCTTTGTAATATTTCCCTTGCAGTCTGGGTTTTGTTCATGAAGTCTCCACCTATACCACTGTCTTAGAGATTTCTACCTATTTTCTCTTCCAATCGATTTAGTGTTTCTATTTTGATATTTAGATCTTTGATCCATTTTGACTTTAGTTTAGTGCATGGTGATAGACATGGGTCTAGTTTTAGTCTTTGGCATCTAAAAAGTTAGTTTTTCCAGCACCATTCATCAAAAGAGGCTTTCTTCCTACAAACATGTTTGACTCCTTTGTCAAAGATAAGATGGCTGAGTGTGTTTGGGGTTGTGTCTGTATCTTCTATTCTGTTCCATTGATTCACAGGCCTATTGTTTGCCAATACCATGCTGATTTTATCACAGTAGATTTGTAGTATAATTTCAGCTCTTGGATTGTGATGCCTCCTGACTTGCCTTTGTTGCCCAGAATTGCTATTCTAAGTCTCTTCTGGTTCCAAATGAATTTTAGGAGGTTTTTTTTCCCTATATCTGTGAGGTATGCCAATGATATTTTGATTGAGATTGTATTAAATCTATAAAGCAGTTCTAGGAGTATGGTCATCTCACTATGTCAGTTCTTCCTATCCAAGAGCAAGGAATATCTTTCCATTTTCTGATATCCTACTTGATTTCCTTTCTTAGGATACTGTAATTTTCACTGTACAGATCTTTTGCATCCTTTGTTCAACTGATTCCTAAGTATTTCATTTCTTTAAATGCTATTGTGAAGGTTGTGCTTTCCCTAATTTCTCTCTCTCTCTGCAAGTTTGCTGCTTATGTACAGGAACACTATGGAGTTTTTCAGTGTTTCTTTGTATCTCACTGCACTACTGAATTTGGACATTTGTGTTTCTTTGTATCTCACTGCACTACTGTTCTGGAAACATTAGCCAGAGCAATTTGACAAGAATAAAGATAGGAAAGGAAAAAGGTAAATTAACATTATTTACAGAAGACATAATACTCTACATAGAAGACCCTCAAAATTCAGTAGTAGTTTCAGCATTAATGGCATTAGTTCTTCTCTAAATTTCTTGTATAATTCAACAGTGAGTCATTCAGGTCCTGGGCTTTTCTTTGTTAGTAAATTTTTCATTACCTTTTCAATTTCATTGGCTGATTTTGGGTTGTTTAGAATTTTTATATCTTCTTGGTTTAGTTTTGGCAATTCAATTGTGTCTAGGAATCTGTCCATTTCTTCTGTGCTTTCCGTCTTATTAGAATATAGCTTCTCATACTAGGTATTGATAATCTCCTGGATTTCTGTGGAATCCATTGTGATTTCTCCCTTTTCATTCCTTACTGCTTGAATTTGTGTTTTTGCTTTCCTCTTTTTGATGAGATTGGCAAAAATGGTGTATCAATTTTATTTATTCTCTCAAAGAACCAACTTGTCAATTCATTGGTTCTTTGTGTTGTTTTCTTAGTCTCTATTGCATTAATTTCTGCTCTTATCTTTATAATTTCCTCCCTTATATGACTTTTGGGTTTGATTTGTTCTTCTTTTTCTAGAATTTTGAAGTTCAATATTAGATTGTTTATTTGAGCTCATTCTGTTTTCCTCATGTGTGAGTTCATCACTGTAAATTTCCCTCATAGGACTGCTCTCATTTTGTCTCGTAAGTTTTGGCATGTTACATTGGCATTATCGTTTGTATATACCATTTAATTTCATCTTTAATTTCCTCTGTGACCCATTGGTTGTTCAGAAGCATGTAGTTTAATTTCCATGTGTTTATGCAGTTTTTGTGATTTTTCTTTGTCACTGATTTCCAGATTTGTTGTGCTATGAACAGGTAGCTTGGATGGGATGATTTCAATTCATCTACATTTACTTAAACATGTTTTGTCAGCTAATATATGGTCTATTTTGGAGAATGCCCCATATGCAGCTGAGAAGAATGTGTATTCTGATGTTTTGGGGTGAAACACTCTGTAGACATCTAAGAAGTCCATTTGTTCACAGACTTGGTTCAATTCTAATATTTCTTTTGTTGATTTTTTGTCTAGTTGATCTATCTATTAAGTTCCCCCACTACATTTGTATTAGTGCTTATTTGTTTTTTCGTGTCTGTTAATATCTGTTTTATGTAGTTGGGTCCACATGTGTTTGGTGCATAAATATTTATGATATCTCTTCTTCTTGGAGTTTTCCCTTAACAAGTATGTAGTGATCTTCTTTATCTCTTTTGATCAGTTTTGGCTTAAAGTCTGCATTGTCTTCAAATAGAATAGCTAACCCCACTTTTTCTGGGTTCCTGTGGCATAGAGAATTGTATTCCATCCTTCGACTTTTAGTCTATGAATTTCTTTTTGGGTTAAATGTGTTTCTTGAAGGCAGCATATTGTTGGATTTGCTTCTTGATCCATTCTGCCAGTCTGTTTCTTTTGATTGGTGAGTTGAGACTATTTACACTGATGATTATAACTGGTAAGTACTGGCTTTTCTTTTTCATGTTGTTTTCCTGTTGTTTGTTCCCTGTCTTTCTTCTCCATTTAATTGCTTGCCCTGCCTGGCAGCTTCTTTCTATTGGTGTTCATGTGTTTGTGGTCTTCCTTATCTCTTTCTAATATGTTCTTCAGAGCATTCTGTAGGGCTGGTTTGGTGGTCATGAATTTCTTAGGTTGTTCTTTGTCATGGAAGCATCTTATTTCTCCATCAGTTTTGAAAGATAGTTTTGTGGGGTACATCTGTCTGGGCTAAAAATTATTTTTATTTAGGACTTGAAATACCTCACTTCAAGCTCCCCTTTTCTTGAGGGTTTGTGTTGATAAGTCTGCTGTGATTCTTAAGGGTTTTCCTTTATAGGTAACATGTTTCTTTTCTCTAGCTGTTTTTAATATTTTGTTCTTGTGCTGAATTTCTGGAATCTTGATTGTTGTATATATTTGTGTAGATTTATTTTTGTTATGGATATTTGAAGTTCTATGTGCTTCATTTACTTGCATAGCAAATTCTTCAGCTATGTTTGGGAGGTTTTCTGCCATTATTTCTGTGAAGAGGTTTTTAAATTGCTTTTATGCTGTCTCCAGCTTTCTCACTTATTCCTATCAATCTTACATTGTTCTTCTTTACCTCATCTTGTAGCTGTTGATTTTTTTTGTGGTCTATTGTGATTTTCAAGATATCTTTCTTTTCCTGATCTCTAGTTACATTCCTGTCTTCTATATCTGCTGTTCTATTCTCACCTTCATTCAATCTGTTGCATATACTTTCTAATCTCCTGCATTTCTGTTTGGATCTGTTTCATTGATTACATTTCTTGTGTATGTGTGGCATTTATGGTTTCCATCATTTTCCTGGGCTCCTCTATTTGTTTATCTGGGTCTGCTTCAATGTCTTTTATTTTGGTGTTTATTTCTTTTTGTACCTTAAAGATTATTTTTTCTAAACATATGTATATGTGTATGTATATGTATATAGAAAAATAGTTAAGATAGTTGTAGTACTGATTTCTCTGAAGAGAAAGATTTGTGCTGGTATTGTGTGGACATTTGAAGGCAGATGTCTTGTGCTCTGAGTGAATGATTTGGGGATGACAACGCACAATGTATGTACCATTGTTAACCACTGATTGATATGCTTTGAAATTTTGTTGCAGTTTTTTTTCTTCTTCTTATGTTTGAATAAAGTGGGTTTGAAAAAAAAAGTGATTCTTTTTTTTTCTGTGGCCTCTTCCATTTGTTTTTTCACTTCTGCAGCTTTCATTTCAGAGAGCTCCATTTGTTGGCTTCCAATTTCTCTATCTCTTTGTGGTCAGAATTTGTCCTAGGTGGGCTGGGCATTTGGGGTTCATTTTGTTTCTTCATCTTGTCATTTTCTGTTTTCTATTTTAATTTGTTTTCTGTGTTGATGCTTGTATGATTCTTATGTTACCCTTATCACTGGTGTCAAGGCTTTCCTAGGAGGTGTCTTTACTTTTAGATGTCTTCTAGATATATGTGGTTCTTGGCCTTCGGGCCTATCCCTAGAACCTACTTTCCCAATATATTAAGACTGAGGAATTGTCATGTGTTTGACTTAGGGCCCATTTCTTTGGTACTGGACTATGGTGTTGGTTATGATCCCTCACAATCACAGTGTTGTCACTTCTCTCACCAGCTGTGCCACCATGGGTCAATGGAGGAAGGGCAGAGCCAAACTCTCACTACTCTTGCCAGTCGGGCTATTCCGGGTTGAAGGAGGAAGGGAGGACCACAAATTCAGACTCTTCTGGCCTGCTGCACCATGCTGGGGCAATGGAAGGAGAAAGAGTATGAATTCACACTCCTCTCCTGGTAGCCATGTCCCAGGGCACTCCTACTCAATAATATTAATTGTTCTGTTTCAAGTTTGCTGACTGTATCTTTTGCTTGCTCAAATATGCCTTCAAGCCCCTCTTGCAAATGTTTTTATTTCAGACAATATACTTTTCAGTTCCAACCTTTCTTTTGAGCACATTTTTAGGTTTCATATGTCTGTGTCAATACATCCATTTTATTCAATGTTGTTTCCTTGACTTTCTCCTCATCTTCTTTAATTCTTTGCGCATCTTTGAGACAATTGTTTTAAAGGCTTTGTCTAAAAAGATCTGGCATCAGATCTTTCAGGACGGTTTCTGTTGTTGTTGTTGCTTTTACTTTGGGCCATATTTTCTTTTTCTTTTCCTTTTTTATTTTTCTTTATTTTTTGGTGAAGTGTTGTTGAAAATGGCATTTGAATTTAATGATGTAGTAATCGTGGAAATAAGATTCTCCTCTTTCCCCAGGGTTTGCTGGCTTTTAGCTTTGTTTTTTGATTGATGTAGGCTGTGTCTGTGCTAGTGATCAGCCTGCAATGTAAAGGTCCTCTCAGCTGGGCATGGTAGCATATGCCTGTAATTCCAGCACTCAGGTGGCTGAGGCAGGAGAATTGCTACAAGTTTGAGTCCAGCCTGGACTACAAAGTGAGACCAGGGCCAACTTGAACTGTATGGTAAAACCCTGCCTCAAAAAGAGGCAAAAAAACAAAAAACAAAAAAAAAAAAACCTAAGGGTCTTCTCATGTCTTATAAAGCACAATGATTTCCCTGGTTATGCATGATAACCTTCTAAATTCCCCCAGTATATGTGGTTGCTCTTTCTAAAAATGTGGTAGCTTTCGAATGCCCTAACCTTGAGTGCACAGTTCCCCAAATGGGGGAGGCAGTGAAGAAGGGAAAACTTAAAAGAGGTGTTGGTCCTGAACATTCCTTGTCAGTTGCTTGAGACAAAAGAGGGGCATGCCAGGCGTGGTGGCGCACGCCTTTAATCCCAGCACTCTGGAGGCTGAGGTAGGCGGACCGTTGTGAGTTCGAGGCCCGGCTTGGGCTACAACGCAAGCACAAGACTGGCCTGAGCTACATAGTGTGACCCTGCCTCAAACAAACTAGGGCCAGGAGTTTGGCTCAGTGGCTTAAGCGCCTGCCCTGGCATGTGCAAGACTGTGAGTTCAATCCTCGGTGCCACAAAAAAAAAAAAAAAAACAGGGGCTCACAGCAATGGTAGCTACCCCTATGATCACAAGCAACAGTCAGCAACCAGCACACAGATCCCTAATGTTTTGCAAATGAGCTCCTTTTTATCATCTTGATTCCCATGAGCTGCCTGAAAGCTGCTATAGAAACTAGTACACAGCTTCCTGCATGGGATAGGGGGCTGGGAAGCTGCTACCTTACCATGAGTTGAAATTAACCAAAATTTACAATTAAAACTTTTCCCTGAAGTTGCAATTCTTCAAATAGATTCCAGATTTCCCAAATAGATTCCAGATTTCCCCCAATATTTACATCAGATGGATTCTGTCAGTGCAGTTATTGTCTAGATTGGGAGCCAGATTCCTGGTCTGTCCTACTCAGCTATCCTCCCAAAATCCTCTTCTAATTGTTTTGCAAATGGTTACAAGCCACTAAACTTATTTCCCAATCCAGTAATAGATTGCAATCTGCAGTTTGAAAAAAAAAATCTCTGCACTAAGCTATGCTAAGTTTGCAGCACTTAAACATACACTAAACAGCCACTCTGAGCCAGTTGCTAAATGTGACTGGAAATCTCAAGAGAAATAAAACATGGCCCGTGGCTAAAGGGATTTCACATGCTAGGGCAGAGGTGTGAAAGACAGAGAGAAGGAGATGACTCATACTATTTGAACATGTATAATAGACCAAGTTAAGGGATCAGGCTCTGTCTCTATGATTGAACACATGTTTAACATGCACAAAGTTGTGGTTCAATTCCCAGCACCCAAAATGATACAGAACTATTTACTGGTTACTTACATGATCGACATCACTGACTTTCAGAACAACTTTATGAGTTAGGCTATTGCTACTCAAACTCTGATATGCATACGAATCATCTGGGGGTCACTTACACAGTGCAGATGCTTGTTTGAGCTTGAGACTCTGCATGTCTAACAAGCTCCACAACGAGCTTGATGCCACTATCTAAAGGCTACTCTTGAACAACCAGGAGTTATTTACTTTAAAAAGGTTTATTGAGTCACTCTTATGTACCAGGTACCATGCTCAGTTCTCAGAATGCAATTGTGAAGCCACCACTTGATGCAAAGCTCTCTGATTTCAAAATTAATGCTTCTATCCTAGGAAGTGGTAGCAGCTATTCCTAAGATGTAGAAACAGAAATGGTAGTGATGGCCTGGGAGGGAAGATGTGAGCCAAGTCAGAGCCAGTGTCCAGGAGCTGGCTGGGGGACTTACAGGTAATTTTAAGGCCAGGGTAGCTGCCACGGAGGACACAGGTTGATAGAGACTGGCTAGCGCTCAGGTAAGTTTATGCTGGTGCCTCTGGTTCCTTGCAGCCAAGAAGCCTCTGATTCATACAGCAAGTCACATGCAAAACATGCCCCGAGGCAGCCCTTCTCGCAGTATCCTTGGACTATTCACTCTGCAGCTTTCAAATGAGTCTTTTTGGGCAGCCTTGCCAAATAGCACAGCGGGTCTAACCCACCAAAGGCCTCCACAGCCTGTGTTCTGTCAATCTCAGATACTTACCCCTCAGCAAGACACTCAGCTTAACAATCAAAGCCAACACGGTTCTGAAATGTGCAAATATTTATTCCAGTCACTCTTTGCAATTTGTTTTGTATGATTTCTAAAGCTGGAGAGTTTCCAGCCACAGGGAATGAGCTGGCAAGACCATTGCTGACTGCAAACAGACTCAGTGCCCTTCAACAGATACAAATGAACACCAGCCATGTCCCACTTCCTGTGGTAGGCACTGGGAGCACAGAGAGTCAAGAACATGGAACACATGCCAAAGGCATCACTGGAGCTGGGGGCTGCATCTCTGCTCAAAAGGGTCTCAGAGAAAATCCAAATGGTCAGTAACCATATGAACTGATGCTCTGACTCCATAGTAAGATAAAGGGACTCAAGCCATCAGGACATGCCACGGTTCACTCTTCAGGCAGGAAGAAAGGTAAAGGAAAATTTTCAGCATTGGAGATGTGAAATGCATGTGCTCATTCACATATTGGAGACACCCTGATTCCCGTAGCTTCCTGGAAGGTGATCTGACAGTTTCTATCTGGATGTGTTCAGTGGCTACTGACCTGGCTATTTTGTATCCAAGTGTCTACCAGTAAAGAAGACTGTGATTTGAGCACCTGTGCTTTGGGACTCCCTGGCAATTTGTGAAGGAATGGTGAGTTCAAAGCTAGCCTGACTGAGCAACTTAGCAAGATCTCATCTCAAAAGGATGCAGGGGAGGGTGTGGTTTAGTAGGAGAGCACTGGCCTATCATGTACAAAGCCCTGTTTGAGCCCCAGCAGGAAAGAGAGTGAAAGGAATGGAGGGAGGTAGAGATAAAAGGAGGAAGGAAGGAAGGAAGGAAGGAAGGAAGGAAGGAAGGAGGGAAGGAGGATGAAAGGCTGTTACTGCACAGGAACGTTGTAAAGGTGAAAGGGAATGCATGTGCAGATTCAATCATACTCCTAACTTTCGATTCATGGTAGCTATTATTATTGACAAATTTAACAGTTCTAGAGTTCCAGAAATTATGAAGCAGATGGCTTCATTGGAAAAATGACAGGCAGCCTCTTCTGGTGACTGCTGAGTCATAGCACTGTCCCCTCTGAAGACTGGGGATTGTGAGGAGAGCATCTCTCTCACCATCAGGGACTGATGTGATGTCCTCTTGGCCAATGGCTGGGGGCCTCCTCTCTCTTTCTGATGTCACACTGGTAGCTCCCATCAGAGGAGCTCCCCAGGCTTTGTAAGTAACTTGTGCTTAATAAATTGAGCAGGAGCCCAAAATGTCTGTTATTTTGTCTTGGGCTGAGTTGAGAGAGAGCATCGGCAGCAGGAAGGAGGATGGGATTGGAAGGAGAAAAAGAGGTAGATACTCCATGTTAGTGCGTGAGCTGAGCTGTTACAACAAGAGATTCCAAAAGACAATGGCTTCAAGTTTTACACATTTACTTCTAGCTTTTGTTAGTTCAGAGGTGAGCAGTCCATGTTGGTATGGTAACGGCATTCCACACATCATGGGGAGGTTTTACTGTACATAGCAAAAGATATCTCACTCTACCTATAGTCCCCCTTGGGAAGGAAAAGAGGCACAGCAAGAAAGCTTCTAAGTGAGAGATGTAAAGTTTGCACACCTCACCTCTGGTTATGTTCCATTGTCAAGACTTCAGTTACATGACTACATCTCGCTACGAGGGGTCTGGGAAACACATTCTCGAGACTGGGCCACTCTGTGCTCAGTAAGGCTCCATTATGATAGAAAAAAATGGAGAATGGGCGGGAGAAATGGTGAATAGTTATTACAGATCACCCAGTATTACCTCATGTTACATGGTGAATATGAGGAAATCAAGGCCCAGAGAGGTAAAAGCACTTGCTCAAGAGCATACAACTTGACAAAGGAAGAGCTGGATTAGACCAGGTTTCCAAGATCCCTAATCCTTGTAACCCACAGTTTTGGAGATGATGGGCCTCAGAGACCAAGACAGGGCCTAAAAGGGGTGGTGGAGCAACACTCAACAACTGCTCCATTCAGCAGCTCATCTTTGTCCTTTTTTCACTTGACTGTGAGCTCCACAAAGGAGGGATAATCCTTTCCTCACCCCAGTGCCATAGTTAGTGCTCCATGGATGTTGTCAACGAGTAACCGCACACACACGTGCGAAGACACCCAGGGATGAACTTGATGTCACAAAAGTATGGTTGACCTACTAGGAAAATAACTTGCATTCCCTTTTCCACCAAATTAGTGTGGGATGACTGTATGGGGTATACTATGTCCCCCCAAGTCCTCACATACTTTTGATGGGGCTGAGTCTGATGCTTGTGATCAGTTTGTTGTCTAGCACCAGGATTAATGACGTGACTGCTACACCCGCCCAGGGGTGGAGCTGAGATACAATGTAAGGGAAGGCGGGTCTTCCTCTTGTTAGCTTTCTCTTCCTCTTCCTCTCTCTCTCTCTCTCTCTCTCTCTCTCTCTCTCTCTCTCTCTCTCTCCCCCCAGCACGGATTGCAGCTTACAGCTTGCAGCTGCCATGAACAGCAGGCCCGCCATGCCACACTATCTTGGAGCCAACTAATGGACTGAAACTCCCGAGAAACTGTAAGAATAAACCTTTCCTTCCCTTATTTTGGGCATCAGGTATTTTATCTCGGCAACGAGCGAAAAGTAACTAATACAATGACCTACCTAGTGGTTCCCATAGTACTTGGCAGGACTCCCTATCTCATCATACTCCACTGCCGTGGTCTCTTGACACTACCCCACCAGAGTGTGACCACAGAGGAGCCGCTTTATTAACCAGAGGCATTATAAGGGTGGGCTGGCCAGATTGAAAATGGCCTGCCCAGGTACCAAGCCTGGCTTTGCTCTTAACCAACCCTGTGGCCTTGAGCAGGTGACTCAACCTCCTTGAAGAGGAGGTCTTCCATTACTGTGATGAAATGTGACAATTTCCATTAGTGTGACAAAATCAACTTAAAAGGTAGAGAAGTTTGGGCTAGAGGTATAGACACAGGGTTTGGTCCTTAGCACAGACAGAGAGAGGGAGACAGAGAGAGAGAGAGACTTGCAAGCATTCCAGACAACAGCAGCCAACCCAGTTTCCTATTGTTCTCCACCCACAAAACCAGTGGCCCATGTCTTGTTTCAGTTTTCTCCAGAATTCCCCAAACCCTCCACTGTGTGTTCCAAGGTTTCTAAGGCCAGAATGGCAAAAGGATCTTTTCACAAGAATTAGGACTCACTCGGGAGTCTGGCCACATAGCCCATGAAGCACACTGGGCTGGGCACTTCAGAATCTGAATCCTTCTACTCCTGGACCTCTGTACCTTCTCATCAGCTCAGACCCTGTGCCCATCTCTGAGGCCACAACCCTTTTCCCCTGAACACTGCTCAGCTGAGCCCCCACTGATGGATCTGCCCTCGGTGTCCAGGAAGAGCCCGAACCCAACCCAGGGACCTCCCACAAAGCTACCCAAGAGGAAAAAGTACAAGACCCAGCATATGCGCTAGAAGAAACAAGGCAAAAGGATGCTTGGCTTCCACATTAACTGGTCCTATCCAGCCCGGACCCGACTCTAGACTTTCCAGAACACCTCCCTATTCCAGAGGCCAGGAAATTCACAATCCCAGGGAACTCACTTCGGTCCCTGCCAACCAATAAACACCTGGGTGCACACCTGATTCCTGTGTCCAGGCTCTCTGCTGTGCAGGTTGTGTACTTGACCAGGCCAGCCCATCATCTAAAGGTGTAGGCTGTGTGTGTAGTGTGACCATTTCCAGCAGATGGCAGTAAAGTGGCTTGAAGAAGGGGAGACAACATTTAAATGATGTCAAAAGGGCTGGTGGTGACCTCACCAAGTGCCTTCTTAAGAATGAAGGTGAAAAGCTGGGCATGGTGGCGCACGCCTTTAATCCCAGCACTCAGGAGGCTAAGGTAGGAGGAGCGTTGTGAGTTCGAGGTCATCTTGGGCTACAACTCAAGGGCAAGGCTGGGCTGAGCTACATAGTGCGACCCTGCCTCAAAACACCAGGGCCAGGAGTTTGGCTCAATGGCTTAAGCGCCTGTCTGGCAGGCGTGAAGTTGTGAATTTGATCCCCGGTGCTGCAAAAAAAAAAAATAATAATAATAATAATTAATAAATAAATAAAAATAAAAATAGAATGAAGGTGAAGCCACAAGGTGAATCTCTGGCTGGATAATGTAGCAAAGAGCTCTCATGAGGCAAACACACCAGGCTTGTATCCCTGCTCTGCTGCTTAGACTGGTGTCTTAGCCTGGACATGGTTTCAGAGTCCTCTGAGACTGTCTGCTCAGATGTAAAATGGGGTTGACAATAATACGTCAAGTATTGTTGAGCATAAAATGGAGTAAGCCATTTATTTAACTGAGTCTCAGCATGTCAGGTCTCAGGAGCCCCTGAGACAATAGTACAGCGAGAAAACAGTAGACGTCTAGCCAGGCCTATAATCCCAGCACTGGGAGCCTCAGGTAGGAGGATCTCAAGTTTGAGCTCAGCCTGGGGAATTTAGCAAGCGCTTGTTTCAAAATAAAAAAATGAAAGAGCTGAGGATGTAGTTCAGTGAGAAAGCCCTGGGTACAATCCCCAATACTGGGTGGGGGGGGAGGGGGGGAGGGCGGGGGGGTAGTAGCCACCTATTGCTTTATCTCCACAAACCAGTGTGTATGCTCCTTCCAGAAAATGTTGCTTTGTGCTACTCTAATTTAGGGCTTAAATGGGAGCTATTCTTTCTGATCCACTGCTTGGCTCCCATGGGGTGGATTGGGGTGTCACCTGACCTAAGCTAAGCCAATCAGAAGGCTCTGAACTTTTCGATTAAGGAAAGGAGGGGTACTCAGCAGGGTGAAGCTGACAGATGTGAGTTGAGAGGAGGTAACAGGGGCTTCCACAGGAAGTCCGTCTGATGTGGCCTGGAAAAATGATGTTGACAGGAGAAAGAAGCTGAAAGGAGAGTGAGAGGAAGCTGGGGGAAGGGGAGAGAACTAGCGAGTAACATCTGAGCCTCTAAAATCAGTGTCTTTGATACCCAGAGCTACCCTTACCTTCCACACTCTTGAAGGACAGTGAACCCTCTCTATACACAGGTCAGACCTGATTGCTTAACCCTATTGTGCAAAAACCTGCAATAGCTCCCTCTGGTCTTCCTGAGGAAAAAAAGTTGTTTCAATGGGTGATCAAAGGGCTCTGGAATCTAAATTCAGCCCTCCCTCTTTGATTGGTCAGTGCGTCAGTTGGATGGCCCTTGCCCACGTCACTCGCCAGCACTTGTACCTTCATTCCTGCCCTTCCTTGTGTACAGTAGCTCTCTTCTCCTGGCCTCTTCTAGATGACACCGTCCTAGGAGTTCTCATTCTTTCTTTGTACAATGCAGCAGCCCACTTTCCTCTAAGGAATTTCTTTCTCTCATTGGACACAGATTCTGTGTTGTCCTCTCCAGTCACATGGTCCGAGACCCACTGGACACTTGTTTCTAGGACTTAGGATCTCGAGTAGAGGGATATACCATGACCAACACTAAATGGTTTGAACTGGCAAGCTCTTAATTAGTTCCGCTCAAAAATCTACTTGGATTTCTCCCTATTACCACCTTTTAAAAAGTAATTCTTCAGATTTCCTTTTACCTTTCCAACAAATTCCTCTTTTTCTAGAGTTAGAGGGAATGCTACAATTGAAGAACCACGATAGGCATGGTAGTGCCTGCTTGTATTCACAGCATTCAAGAGGCTGAGCCTGGAGGATTACTGCAAGGCCAAGGCCAAAGCTGGTCTGAATTATATAGCAAGATCCTGTCTCAACACAACAAAACAAAACAAAACAAAATGAACAAAAAGCTCTAATTGACGTGACACACGTCAAAATCCTACCCAGTCTCCAGGATCCAACTCAAACATCTCCTGAGTGTGGTATTTTCCTTCAGAACTGAACTCAACAATGACTTTTTTCTCTTCTGTCTCACTTTCCCTCTTTCTCTCTCATCCTCCCTGCCTAACTCCTTCTCCTTCTCCTTCATCCACAGATCCTCCCTTTTGAAGGTAAGACAGAAACTTCCAGTTACCTAGCTCCAAATATTCCTTCCAAAAGAGAACTTGGATTATGATGGGATACATGTTATACCTGGCTTTAAGCTACTTTTCCAAGACTCCTTTTCAGAGATAATTCTGGTCAATCAGAATTCTAGAAAGGCTCCTGCATGTCAGTCTTGAACACCTGCCACCCGGCTTTTTCCATGTGAGAGACAAATTCTTTTGTTTTCCAGTCAGATGATGGCTACCATCAGCTATCCTTGCATTTCATTTTAGTCTGTGCTAGTCTCTTCTAGTCTATTCAGTACTGGGGATTGAACCCAGAGCCTCATTCATGCTAGGTAAGCACTTTACCACTGTGCTACATCGTATCATTTCAGTGTATCTAGGAACCCAACCAGTTAACTGGAGGAGAAAACAAGTTTATACACAGCAAAGGTAGAATTTGAATTAGGTCCACTTGGCTTCCAAGTTAGTATTCATAAATACCACCCTCTTCTATTGTGGGGAGGAAAGAAAAGAATTCTTAACTGGGATCTAGGAGAGAGAGCTAATTGCCTCCTTATATCTAATATTCCCTTCTTCTAAATGAGTAGCTGTCAGCCAGGAGCGATGTTTACTTCAAAAGGACATCAGGCAGTGTCTAAAGATGTTTTGGTTATTACAGCTTAGAGAAGGGATGGCACTGGTAAAAGTCAGGGGTGCTGTTAAACATCCTACCATGAGCAGCACACATGCAACGAACAGATACCATAAAGAATTATCTTGTCCAAAATGCCAAGGGTGCTGAGGTTAAGAAGCACTATTCCATAGGAACCAACTTCCAGTTTTTAGCTGGGCACAGTCCTGCCTAGAATAAAGGCAGATACTACTCCTTTTGGCCAGATGACGAAGTTCTGGCTAGTGGAACAGGAGCAGCTTCTGAGTCGTGCTTCCCTCCTCTCCCCCTGCCTGATGTCTGGAAGGTGGACACAGTAGTGCACTCTCTTGGAACCTGCAGTGGGAGCAGCATTCGTGGGGGTGGCAAAGAAAGAAGCTGGAAAAACTCTGCACCCTTAATGATGTCACAGACTGAGCTGCAAAGCTGGCAGCCTTGATACCAGAGAGAAATCATATCTCAGCCTGTTAAAGCCATTATTATTTTGAGGCTTCTTTTTGGCAATCAGGCGGACCTTCACGAAAGCTAACACAGTGTAGTGATCTCCCTCTTTCTCCTGCATTTTTCTTCTGCCACGTTTTGAAAATATCTCCCAGAAAAGCTTTATTGTGGCAGGAGATCCTAAAAGACAGGAAAGCATTTTCTAATTGCAATGTCATTATAAACTCCTTCGCATTTACTTTACTAATATCTGCCTACAAGTCATTTCCATGAGAGTATGTCAGTTCATCAAATTTTCAGACTTTGACTCAGCTCCATTAGTCTTTGGTTACAGGGCCTCAAGTGGTCTCTTTATGCACAAAAACAATGCCCTGAATACAGAACAGGTGCACATTTCTGGAATGTTGATCTGTTATGCTGGGGAGAATGGAATGAAGAACTAGATGCCCAGCCTCTGATGATGGGTTTGCAGCCCCAGCTGATCACACTACAGTTCTTTTGTTCTCTCATCCAGCAGCAATGGAAAGATGTGGCCAATCACCCAGATGCCGTCATGATCCGCACTGAGTCATTCACAGTTTCTTGCAGTCATGGGGGACTGGGGGACACGTGACATATGTTTGGGACATAGCTGAGCACTTTCAGAGGTCTGAAGAAGAAACACTGGCCTGGATGTTAAGATATCTGGATTCTTATTCACAACCCTGCCTTTAATCAGCTGTGTGATGCTTTTAGTTTTCAAGTGACAACATTTAAACTGGCTTCTGCAAAAGAGCAAGGAATTTATTGGCTCGTGTAACTGACATCCAAAAATCAAAGATTGGCTGGTTCCAGGGACTGTGTTAACCATGTTTCTAGCTTTTGTGAGCCTGACGCTTTAGCATCTGGCCTGTATGCATATGCCAAACACTCACTATTCTAGACAACCTGATAATATGCCTGGGCCTCGTTGCCTTAGCCTTTGGCCTTCCTTGTCAACTCCTCCCCATCCCAGGTTGTTCTTTCAAATACACATCTATCATCTGGAGTCTAAACCTAGCCACCTCCCATACTGGATTCTTACCCTACAAGACATGACAGACAGATTTACCACAGTCACCGCAGGGCCAAGTGTCACCCAGGGACAACCCCTGGACACTAGAGTCTACTGAAATATTTCAAACTAGGCTATCCTAAGCCTGCTTATTCTGACTTAACCCATTTCCTTCCTGCAGAAACTACACTAATGGCTCCTGTCTCATCTTCCCCTCCCTCTTCCCCCAGACACAGCGTGGTGCGTCCCTGTGTGGACCCTTCGGGTGTGCCATGTACTCTTGGAATCTGTAAGTAGAACATGCTGTCTTTTCAATGGCAGTCATATCTTGATCTGTTGGCTTTGCCACACCTAAATCATCATGAGACCTATAAACTCAGTCATGACATCGGGAGCAGTCTGTTCCCATCTCTGAGCCTTGCATTCTTCTGTGCTGGCTTCAGTCCCAGACAAGTCTTCCCTATGACCTGCCTGGCGGAGGCCCACTGCCAGCCTCAAAACAAATCTTCACTGAGTTAACTGACCCCGATGCAAAGATGGATTCTCTAACAATGGCCTTCCACTTGATTTCTGTTGCCCTAACTTGAATGACAGCCTATCCTTGAACCAATTTCTGGGGCCAGAAAAATGTAATAGGCCAGGAATGGTGGTGCGCACCTGTAATTTCAGCACTCAGGAGGCTGTGGTAGGAGGATTGCTGCAAGTTGCAGGCCAGCCTGAGCTACAAAGTTAAGTTCAAGGTCAGCATGAACTACACACAGCCAGACTTTGTCTCAAAACAAAGCAAAGCAAAACAAAACAAACCAACTGAGGAGAGTAATATAAGAGGCTTCTCAATCCCTGGAATTACCTACTCCAAGCTACATGGACCAAAAGTGTGGGAAGGCTGCCTCTGGAAAGAAAAGGGGGATGTTGAATAGAAGAAAACTATGGAGGACAACCTGGATGACTCTCTTTGAAAGAAGAGCAATTATCTCCATTTTGGCTAAATCTGACCCTATTTCCATGTATTGATACATACAGAGGTGGGCAAGACTTTTCCTTATCCCTTCAATTGACTTTAAGCAATGAAAATCAGTCTGGTTGAGGTGTTGATGTGTAGTCTTTGAAGCAAAGTGACAGGTCTGTGTTTCCCTGCTCCCTGTAGCTACCAAAAAAACATGTATGAGTCGGGCAGGAAGGACACCCAGGCTTCGTGTTGTCAGCTGGGCTGGAGCCTTGAGATAAGAGGCTATGACTTCCCAGGGCATAAAAGATTACACATCAGAGCTGAAGTACTGATCCCAAAACATTAGATACTACCTCAAATTGTGTTATGCAGATTACTCTTTCTGCACACCCTTCTCCGTGCATATTGCAGAGGTGATTTCAGGCCTCCTACCTAGCCCAGCTCACAACACTCACATACTTCCCACCATTCTCACAGTCATTCATCCTCGAGCCACTGTCTTCTTTACAAATAGATAAAACCCAGGTTTGGCCCTGGGTCAAGTCCTTTGTTCCAGTTAACCATCACCCTAGCTGAACTTAGGACCCCTTTGGCTCCCCACAACCATAAATATGACTTTGTGTCTTTATTCTTGCTGTAGGTTGCATTGGAAGTGGTAGATTGGAATTAACTCCCTAGAATTCCAATAACTTTTCCATGGGGTTACAAATATAAACTTCCTGGACTGCGACAAGGTCTGGGAAGGGTTCTGTATAGAAAACCATTGACAAGGGTCTGGTGCAAAGAGTTCAAGGGGTGATCCCAGGAAGCACTGGCAGGACATGGGGAATTGAGATAAGGAAAGAAAGTAGCTGGAATAGGACAACTAGAACCCAATCAGTTGGGGATTTGAAAGACCATGCATTATTTGTCTAAGGAATGAGGGAGCTGGTATTTATACACAGCTCCCATCTGTCAGTGCCTGAAGCTGCCTTCCAGGACATAAAGTCTCAAGCATTTCCAGCCTGCCTCGTGAGATTGAGACCGTGTACCTAGCTCCTGTGGCTAGAGAATGCCTTAGGCAGAAAATCACAGAGTCAAGGAGTTGTGATTCTATACAGAATAATGAGACCCAGGTTCTGCTGCTTGCAACTTGAAAGCCAATACTCAAGAGATTAGAGTTGGTGGGAAGAAAGTCAAACTTACTCAAGGCCCAGCCCTGAGAAGATGGAAGGTGTTATATTTTGGATCTGCTATGTCCCCTCAAAGCCCCATGTGTTCAGAGCTGGGACTTCTGGAAGGTAACTAATTGGGTCATGGGATGTATTCATTGGCAGATTTGTCCACTGCTGAGCTCAGCAGCTGAGTGTGCTGTTGTAAAGTGGGCCCTGGTGGGAAGAGGTGGATCACAGGGGCTGTGACGTGGCAGAGTGCATCTCCCTCCACAGCTCCCCTTTCTTTCTCTGCTTCTTGGTCACCATGAGCAGCGTTCTTCTACACCAGGCCCTCCTACCATGCCATTTCTGCATTTGAGCCTGCTGACCATAGCCTGAAACTGCAATAACTGGAAGCCAAAATAAATCTCTCCTCTTTTAAATTGTGTATGTCAAGTACTGAGTCTCAGCAACAAACCAAGTGACTAAGACAGAAGTGTTTCTGTCCTCAAAGCTCAATCTTAGGGAGCTCAGGGGCACAAAGGGCTTTTATAGGAGGGGGAAAAAGGAGAGGAGAGGGACAATGGTCAGGAAAGCTACATGCTGGGCGGGATCTTAGTCATCAGGGCTTGTATCTCCTTCCCCCACCCCAGTCATCCATCAACCTGGACCTCCTGCGGCTAGTTACAAACATTATTTTTCTGTAAGCTAAATGTCACAGAAATTAATATACCTCGTGTTAGTGTACAGATTTAAAGAATAAGGAGAAGCGTTACACATTCTGATGTTATCTAAAGGTCACCAGAGTTTTGGGTTCTGTAAACTTGAAGATTATTTAGCAGTTGACATCTTAATCAGAATTTAGGATGCCAGATGAAGAGAGGCAAAGCAAGCTTGCAAAGGTCCACTTGAAAATAAGAGGCCACTAGTCTCAGAGGTCTGGGGTGCCAGACACTTCCAACATCTGCTACAGTCCGAGACAAGACCACATGTCATTCAGAGCCCCCCCACCTTCTTGTTGATGGCGTCGGATTGCACCAGAGGCTCTTGCTTTGCTCTTTCGGTGGAAGCCTAAGGCTTCCTCTCTGGCTGAGTGTTGGACTCTGGGACTGAATTTTCTGACTCAGAAGTGGAAAAACTCAGCCAATACGCTTTTCTGATCTCAGACTTATGAGACCCTGACTGGTGAACACAGCCAAGCCTGTCAGGATTCCTCTGATCTGCACAACTGTGAGAAAAGACATGGATGTTATCTTGTGATTTATATATATATTTTTTTAGTTCATAGGTAATGATTTTGTGTGGCGTGCATGCATGTGTACAGTGCTGGGGATGGAACCCAGGGCCTTGCACATGCTAGGCAAAGTGCTTTACCATGCCAGCCCACTGTGCCATTTTTATACAATTCTTACACCACATGGGGAGAACATTGCTCAGAGACCTCGTAGAATTATTGAGAATATTAAATACGATAAAACATACAAAGTGCCTAGCATAATCCAGACAAGAGTAAGTGCTAAATAGATGAAAGTTCCTAGTTTCATTTACTTCTTTTATCATTTTTAGCTTTGAAATAAATTTAGACTATAGAAGAATTGCAAAAACAGTACAACAAATTCCTGTATACTTTTACCCCACCTTCCCCTGGCCACAATATCATTCTCAAAACTAAGAATTGATATTACTGCCATGTCATTAACAAAACTACAGACTTTATTTGGTCTTGCACCAGTTTTTCCATTAACATCTTTTTTTCCTATTCTAAAATTCCAACCAGGTCCCAGACCATATTTGGTTATCACTTGTGCTTAAACCTCCCTTGGCCTGTGACTGTTGCTCTGTCTTTCCTTATGTTTTGTGAGTGTGACAATTTTGAGAAATACTGGTTATATTTATTATGTCTTTTGTTTTCCATATTGTCATTGTCCTGATCTCTGGGGCTCTGTGGACCTTCGTGGGAACTACCCATCCCTGCACTAGCCAGTTCCCAGGGGTGGTGACCAGGTAGGGTAGGGTGTAACTTTCATTCGACATGTAACCACCCCCAGAGCCACCCTCCAGTCATCTCCCTTATTAAGCGTTTGCATACTGAAACACCAATTTTTTCTGATCACCCTATGGCCAGGTATTAGCCAACAGCTAAGGATGATAACTAAA
>RJWM01020732.1:0-36697 GCA_004363535.1 Dasyprocta punctata | reverse complement strand
TTTTTTTTTTTTTTTTTTTTTTTTTTTTTTTTTTTTTTTTTTTTTTTTTTTTTTTTTTTTGGTTACTTGAAATTGGTGCTAGGAATAATTTATTTGAGATATTTATTATTTTCTAACAATCAATTAATGCTGTAAATTTCCTTTTTCACATTGCTTTAGCTGTTATCAAACATTTTGTGTTGCATTTTTATTCTTTTCAATGTTTTATTTTTCTTCACTTTGTCTTAGCCAAAAGGCCAAGAATCAGTGTTTTATTTTTCTTGAGACTTTTTGGCCTAGGGATAATTTAAAAGTATGTTGTTTCACTTCCAATCTCATAGACATTTCCCTATTGTCTTTCTGTATGTAATTAATAAGTTGATTCCTTCAGGTCAGTGAGTACATTCTACATAATGTTTTGTCTTTATTATCAAAGTATTGTAGGTCAGTTCTTATCTCCTAGAGAGTGCAACTATACCTCACTATGCTTTAGTAGTTGTATGGTAAGAGCCAATCTGTAAAACAGTTGTACTAGGGCTGTCAGATTCAGTTCATATTAATCCTGGAAGGACGAGCTCCAAAGACTGACAGCAGAACCATCACTCTAGGAAAGTTCTAGTCTCTCTCTGTGAAGACATCCTATCTCAGCTGACAATGAGTCAGAAATTGTTGCAGAATTAAATAGTATTCAATCTATTTTCTTCTCTCTTTGGTAATATAGTTGATTCCCCTGTAAGAACCCCAAATAATTCTTGTACCATCTTCTAAACACCCAAAGCAGAAATAAGACATGTAGCAGAAAGAGCCAGAAACTAGGATAGTGGAAGGAAAAGTAGGTAGAACTGAAAGGAATGAGGAATTTCTGGAAAGGAAAGTAACAGTAATAACAAGCTATTTTTGAATAACAAAGAATATATTATGGGTAAAAACAAATGAGAAAATTATTCAAATACCAAGTTACTGAGATACTAAAAAATTAGGTGAAATTCGCCACTGCCCTTGTGGGAGGGAACTGGTTTTAAAAGATCAGAAAGGTAAATGAATAACCTTTCTGATGAGTACCTGAATAGAAATACATGTCCCAGATGCCAAGAACAGCTTATAATATACACAGAAGCCAAATGTACAGGAAGGAAAAGGGGTTATCATAGCTTTTTATCTAAACTCAATATTGGAATGAAAATTCAAGCAATGACTATATCTGAGACTGTGGCCTCATTTCTTATAGCACAGGTAGTTTTGAAGGAATGATCTGATAGCACTCTACTTAAAAGGGAATGCAACTTACTATTTTACAAATTTGTGATAACTTCCCACATATACTCCAGAGTAGATTAGAAGTCTTGAAACAGCAGCCACTGAAGACACTTGTAACAAAGGATTTAAGAAATTAACTTAACAAGTATCAGAAGTCAGAGGGCCTTGTATTATGTAGACAGCAGGTGATCTAAAATGATAAAAAAAATCAGGCAGCCTGAGAAATACAAAAGCATGTATTCCAAGTGTTGTTTTATCATTAAATATAACAATGAAAAATGAAAGGTGTAGGTAGCAAGTACACGAAAGTGACACGTTTCTACAAGGTCTTCTCATATTCTTGGCCTGTATGGGGAGCCTTTTCAAAGGCAGAATAAAACATGCACTTGAGGTTTTCTCCACTGAAAGAACACCATGAGAATTGTGTCAACATCATAAATCTCTCATTGATGTTGAACAACTGGTCTCTTCTCTAGGAAATACCTTTGTTTGTTTGTATTAGAGGTTTGTTTTTTTGTTTTACTCCCAGGGATCAAGCTCACCACCTCACATTTGCCAGGTGGGTGCTGTGCCTCTGAGCTATATCCCCGGCCCTGTTTTTGTTTTAACGGACAGATGGGAGAATCTGCTAAACAAGAAATGGGGCGAAAGTCTATTTTCTCCTCTTGTCTCTATGCAGTTAAGTTCCTAGGTCTCCATGCATCTTACAGAGTGAGAAGCAGAGCTGTGACTGAGGATGGACGCTCTGCCACTGACCATATCTGGGCTGCTCAGAGCTCTGTGGCCTTGCCCTGCTGTTTCCTGTACATTCACACTTTCAGTGATGATCTTGAGGATTTTCCTCCTCAACTATTCAATCACATTTTGGTTTGCTGAACTTGCCCTTCAGTTGTGCTTGGTCACGTCTTCACTGTCACATTGTTTTGGTGCATAGCCATATGAAGGCTAGCTCTCAGTTTTTTACAGGGTATTATCTCCATTCTCCAATTTGTGGGAAATGTGACACTTCTTAACCCCTTAGGTCAATGAATTCCTAGAGTTGCTGCCCTGTGCTGCCTTAACCATCTCAAGGAACTGTCCCCAAAGCAGCTCCTTGGCATTCTCTTTTGGATTTACGGTCAGCTTCCCCATCAGGATCTAGTTGCAGTATTGGGTCCACACACTATCTTTCAATGGGTTGTAGACCCACCATAAGCAGCACCGCCATCTGCTAGGCCAGGGTCCCTAAGATAATCACCATGTCAGTGCTCATGCTTTCCATGGAGCTCCTCATGGTGTCAGTGGCTTGGTCCCAGAAGCCTTTTAGGATCAGCATTCCTCACTGCTTCGGCATGGCTCATGTCCTTCTCTACACCATTTCTAACCAGACCTATATCAAGTTCTCAGGCATCCACCCGTAGTGGTGGCTGTGGATTTCCATCCTGCTAGGAAACTTTCCAGAGGGGGAGCATGTATCTCTCTTCGAGATGATGCGTGGAGGCAACTTCCTCCCATCAGTCAAGACAGGTAACATTATGATGATCTTCAGTTTCTCCTTGCCTAGGGTCTTGATCATGTCATGACTTTCACTCTGGTTGTCTACAGTCACTGTCAAAGGCAACTTTAAGTAAATTGGTGTCTCCTCTGTGTCATGGTCCCTGCACAGAACCAGCACACTCTGCTGGTATGTGACAAGTTCTTGATCAGATCTTTGGACAGGTGCTTGGGTTCAGGTACTTTATACATCAGAGACAACCTTATACTTTCTCATTATTCTCTGATACCAGCCCAGGCCTACCTTTAACTCACACCATCTGGAAAGCTTCCAGCTGCATTGCCTTCCTGGTGATGGAGCCTCCTCCGACCTGCCTATGCAGGACATATTGGCCACATGATGGTCCTTCAGAGCAAACGTCTTGTTTCCAGGGCCTAAGAATGCCGGCCATGTGGTTTTCTCATTTTGGAGCTGTGGCTTCACTTTGCTATAGTCTAAAACAGTGATGCTGAAATTTTCAAAGTTTTCAATGATAACCAACAACTGGTTGCAGCATGTGTACCACAGGTTCATCAACACTGGTTTAGTACATTTTGTTCAACCTACCAAACTGTTTGGCAGCCTGGTAGTTGTTGATAATCTTAGAGAACTCCACTACTATCAGCTAAAATCCTGGTAACTGCTGCTCATGTCTCAGCTCAACGAAAACTTCCCAGTTATGTTATCATCTAAGAGGTCACAACCCCAGAAGCCCATGGTCATGTAGAAGGGGAACCCCTCACTGTACTCTGGCAGGTCTGTGATGTTCTGAGACAGATACAGGCCAAACTATTGAGGCAACAGAGAGGTGGGGAGGGGGCTGTCCAATCAGGGCCCTTCTTATCCCATTCTTCATTTTCTGCAAAAGTTCCTCTTTGAACCTGCAACTCTTTAGAATGGTGAGATTCTGCCTCTCCTTGCAATCTGGTGATCATATCAGGGTTAAGGAATGGGCATTTTTATAGTTCATCCTCATGAATTCTCCATATAGGGACTTCTGTTCCATCAAAACAACCTACTCCTTATCAGAAATGCACTGTAACTACTTCACTGATTTTCCCCAAAAGCTCCACTTACACTTTGAGCAGATTCATGTTTTCTGCTTATCTATGGGAGTCATCCTTAAGTTGCACTCTCTAGATCTCTTCCTCATTTTGCTTTTCTTCCAGGGTCAGACTGAGAGGAAAGGCTGTGGACTCCATCTGCCAAAGGACAAGAAACAGAGACGTGGGCACTGTGACGCTGCTGTCCTTGCACCATCCTTTCCGCCTCTCCTTTCCATATGACTTCAATCTTTTAAATCTCTCCCCTCAGTAAATTACCTATCCTTGGAGAATGTTTATGTGACAGTGAAAAGAATGTGTATTATGCTTTTAATAGAACATTCTGCAGATGTTAGTTTTCTGTTGTCAGTGATTTTCAGTTTTTCTGTAATTTTACTGACTTTATCTCTGGTGTTTTTATGAATTGCTGAAAGAAGGATATTGAAACCCCTTTTTCCAACGTATCATTTAACAATGTTTCTCTATTTTTTCTGGTCCATAAATTGTTACTTCATATATTTTGTTTTGTGCATATATACTTATGTCTATGGAAGGCTAACCCTTTCTCATTGCATTATGTGCCTTGAAATTATTTTTCTACTTTCTTTTGATTACTATCTCCTCATTATATGTTTCTCCATTACTGTACTTTCAACCTACCTATGACATGGCATATTTTAAGGTACTTTCTTATATACAACAATTATAATTTTGTCATTTGAAAGCAATACCTCAGCCGGTCTCAGTTGATATATTCACATAATTTATAAAGTAATTATTCATATGTTAGAGCTCACATTTGCCACTCTTTTAGTGTATCCTGTTAACTCACTCTATGCCTCTGTCTCTGCCTCTCTCTTTCTCTCTTTTTCGGTCTGTGTATCCTCCTCACATTGTGTGTGTGTGTGTGTGTGTGTGTGAGCACATGTGTATTATAGATGCTGGAGATTAAACCTAGAAATTTTGCACAAAGTTACATCTCCAGAATTTTTTTTTATTGTTTCAGAAAGTGTCTCACTAAATTGTAAAGTTGTCCAGGCTGGGCTGAAACTTGTGAACTTACTACCTCAGCCTCCCAGAGTACTGGGACTACAGCTGTGTGTGCCACCACACCTGGCTCATATAGGATTTTTATTTCTCTGTTTCTGATTTTAAAACTGTACTGTGGGCTGCTTAAATATTTTCAGGAATATAGGTAACTTTCTCTACTTTGTTTTCAAACATGTCTATGTGTGTATGGATTTCATTGTCTGCTCATGGCATTTTATACAGTGAAGTATCTAAGGCATTTAGTTACTAAACTAAACAAAAACTGAGCTATATAATTTATAATAGTGTATTAGTGTTGATATCTGACAACTTCTAATGATATGAAGAAACTGTCTTCTTTCCCTTTCTTTATTCTCCCTTCTTTTTAATATAGCTCTTGTAAATATTATCTTATGAATATTCTCTTGTAAATATTCTTGTAAATATTTGTATATAGATTGAGAACTCTATTATTATTTTTTTGGTACTAGGAAGCGAACTCAGGGCTTTGCACTTGTCAAGCAAGTGCTGCACCACTGGATTGCAATCCCCCACTGAGAACTATATTACAATGTGAAACTTTTTGCTTCAACTGTCAAACATAAGTTTAGAAAGTCAAAAGGAAAATGTGCTTTCTTATGTTTACTTATTTCATTACTTTGTCTTCATTGCTGATCCTCCAAGTTTCCTTCTGCCATTTTTTTCTTGTGCTTGTATAATTTAATTTTGCCAGTGTTTTGTGGCATGCCTATTTATTTACAACAAATTATCTTATTTTCCTTTCCCTGAGAATATTTTTGGTTCATCTTCACTCCACAAGATGGTTTTCCCTGGATATACATATTTGAGTGGACAGTGCTGTTCTTTTAACCCTTGGAAAATATGCCATTTCTTTCTGGCCACTATGATTTTCTATGAGAAATAAATGTCATTCAAATTTGTGCTTCTCTCCAGTGAACCTGTTAGTCTTCTGATTCATTTAATAATCTTCACCTTGTCTTTCATTTGCAGAACATTGATAATGACCATTTTCTGTGTACAACAGTCTTATTCTTATTTCTTGGGAAGAAGAATCTAAATTGTTAATCACAATGCTTTCTGCAAGAGAAATTTGAATGATTCATAATTCTAATTTAAACAGGGATTACCTTCTCATATTGTTTCTTTAACTTACAGACCTCTTTTTTTTTTCCATTTCTGGACTGAAAGCTAGGACCTTGTACAGGGTAGGCAAGTGTTCTGCCATTGACATACATTCTCAGATCTTTTTCTAGGCATTTTTGATATCACAGGAAGTGACACCAGTTTATGAAAAGCATTTTCCCTTCTTACAAAAATGCATGGTTTTTTTTTTTTTTTTTTTTTTTTTTGCTGGTGTGAGACAGAATCTCAACATTGTTTGGAGTTGCATCTCTTGAATGACCAATGATGTTGAACTTATGATGCTACATTTTCCCATTTACAACAATCAAAGGAAGTACAAAAAGATATTCTGCAGCTAATTCAGGATATAAAAACCAAAATGAAAGATTGTGTTAAAAGGATAAAGCTAATTCACTATTAGCTTGAATTTTGTGTAGGGGGAATTGAGCCGAAGAAATTTTCACATAATTCCATCCTCAGCTCTTTGTATTTGCTTGTAATTTTGAGACAGAAACTTGTAAGTTGTTCAACTGCACAGTTCTGGTTTGAGTTTGAGACCTCCCTGCCTCAGCATGCCAGAATGCTGGAATCACAAGCATGTATCACCACATGCAAGCATTAGTTTGCATTTTGACACTCTATAGTAGCTAACTTATTAACATTACTCTGATAAGTGTGTGTTTTCATTGGAAATGTTTTGGGTGACCAGAGAGAATTAATTGATAATTCCATGAGACCCACAGAAGGACTGGTAATATAACTTCTGGAACTCAACACAAAATGCAAACATGGGGTCGCTTGTTCTAAAATGTTTAAGACTCTCAAACTGAGTGTGGGACATCCTCCCCAAGTATTAACCCTCTGAAAAAAAGGCTTGCAATTATTTAGGTTGTACATCCATGAAACCATCTCTGATCCACGGAGTTTCACAGCAGGAAGTTCAATAAACCACAAGCTGTATTCCCTTGAGAAGAAAGACATCAGAGCAACTACAAGTTGACGTCTTCCTGAAAATGTTGGGATCCTCCCTTTAGGTATTTGAGAAATCCAGACCTGGTCCCTAAGTGTTCTCATAGAATAAATGGAAACAGAGCTGTACCATCCTAGAAAGTATTTCCTGAGATTCAGCCATAGGAAAGTGAGATATTCACAGACCTTTTCTGATTCCATGTCCCTCATTGTTTGTACAGATTGAGAAATAGCACTTTACAGAGTTCTTTAGTCTACCAGGAATGCTGACAAGTGCCATTTCCTGTATAACAACTCAAGGCTAATAATTTGTGTTTTCTTATGTGTCTAATGCTGTGTAAAAATTATATCCGTCTGGGTTCCTAACTATGCAGAGTTTTCACCATGCCATTGATTCTGACACCTATAGAAGTTTCTGTTTTGTCTCTGGTTATAACTAAACCAGGCCTTAAATCTGGTATTTCTGCTCAGTTTCCACATTGCTCAGAGGAAAGAGATCTGAGAGAGAGGAAGCTCCTGTATGATGAAGAGGTCAGAAGTAAGGGTGCTGAACTCAGAGACTCTAAAATGCCAATCAATGAACTGGTGGGCCTGTGTTGACACTTAGAAATTTTTGTTCCTAACTAGAGATTTAACAACCATCAGTGCCTGTGTCCACATAGGATAATGTTGACTTTTGCATGAATTTTATACAAATTGCCTATTAATAAATCTTATGGTCCATCCAGACTTTGTGAGCATCTGGAGATGTCAGCAGAAACTGCTTATTAGAAATACATAACCTGGCTATTTTACCCTGAGGCATCTTTTCTTCTGGGAAAATCCCATAGGAGTGACTTGTGCTCAGACAGAGGGAGATGTCAAGACCAGCTCCAGACTTGAGGTTTCTTTCTCACAGGTAACCTCATAGTAAACACAGCTGAATAGTTCAGAAACATACTAAGCAAGCTACATCATGTTTTCTTGTATGATTTTGCCCTTTTCACCGGGACTCTGGATTTAATTGCATGAAGGCAAATGCACCTGGGACAGAACTTTCTGAGCAAAATAAATAAATAAAAATATTAATAATCTAAAAACTTCTCAGAGATATCATTGGAGTAAGATGTAGGCATCAGTTGGATATAGAATTCCTCTGTGTTCTTAACTTTGAAATTTTGCTATGAAGATTCCCAGAACTCAATTTATGTCTAAGGCTAATTTTTTTCTTTTCATGGATGAATCAATGGATATAGTACCTCGTGTGGGCTAATGGATAAATAAAACTTCGCTCTCATAATTCTTAGGAAAACTATCTCATGCACTCAGGTACAGTGATAGTTTCTATTTTATTTTATTAATTAACTAGTTATTTAATTTTTGCTGTGTTGAAGACTTAAGTTAGAACCTTACATATATTAGGCAAGTGGTTTATCACTAAGAAACATTGTAGCCCTATAGAAATATTTTAAAATATAAACAAATTCAGATCTCACATTAAAGGAAGAGGTTTTAGTTGTTTAAATTATTTTCATTTCCTCTTCACATTTCTCCTGTGATAAGTGTGGATATTCTCTTCAGTCTGCATCACAGGAGATACTGATGCATGGCATCTTGGAAAGTTGGTCTTTTAAAAGTAGTTTTACTCTCTCTGAAGTCTTTCCTTATCTTACTACCTTTGAATAGTTTGTTTTGTAAACTGAAGAGACTATCTAGGTTCAAGCTTGTGGGACAGGAAAGTTAAATGATCAACTTGTAAGGCCAGAAATTCTCTATGTTCATTTCCACATTTCATCCCAGCATGCGCAGATCAGTGGAGTGGAAACGGGATGAGGTCATTTACTTCTGGCCTGTTGTGTCAGTCAGTGAGATCACCCAGTGCACAGAATAGTGTCAGACTTACTAACCTGCTGACCATTCTGGGAAAATATTCAAATTTATACATCTGCTGGGCACAAGCATGACATCTTCAGGTAACACCTCCAAGGTCTCAAATCCTTACAATAAAGAAAAATAAAGTGGTTGAACCATTAGCTCTGCACACTGTTCAGTATTTCTAATGGATCTTGTGTGTGTGTGTGTGTGTGTGTGTGTGTGTACATCATCACACACCAACCTGCTACTAAGTTTGTCAAGTTCTCAATCTCCGTTTTCTTTTTTCCTATGCTTCCTGTTTTATATGCCATTTCTCCTAAAGTATATGGATATTTTATTATTTCTTCTTTCTTCAAAATATTGCTCTCAAAGCTGGTTTTCTTTAGTCAATATTTACCAATGTTTGGTAATAAAGGGAAGATGAAGAGGTGTATGTCCTGGGATCTGGTATAAATATTAGCAAATCAACTTAATCTTACTATCCCACTTCTGTTATCCCTTATTCCTACACCCAAATGAATTTTTCTCTGAATCTCTTTCGATTTTCACCATTACCATTATCAGTATTTAGGACAGTCTCCCCTCTATTCATTGTTCTTTCCTAATTTTTCTTTTACAGCTTTTGAAATGGCTTCTGTAAGTCCCATTGAAATTGACCCTCCTGCCTCTGGCATAGAGAGGTGCAGGAGCACCAGCCAGTAAAAATTTTCTTCCTCCAGCAGAGGCACAGTAAAAGACTTTTGTGTCCTTTGGAGCATATTCTAGGCTCACAAGGTTGGAAATCAAAAAGTTTCATACTTTCTACAGTCACTGCCTGGGCAAGTTTTAATCCCTGATCCTTACATTTCAGAATCTCATGAGCAGAATGACCCCCTCTATACAGGATCAATTTATTCTGCCTATCAAAGTCAAGTTTGGTCTTGGGTTTTAGTTCAAAAAAGACTACCCAAATCTCCATGTAAGAACATGACAGAAATTTAGATAATCAATCAGTCTTGTTTGTAAATATTAAGAGGAACCTAGTTTAGGTATCAGATGAAAGGAATATAAGCTCAATTACAGTTATTGGGTACTGACTGACCTCCTGTAGCACAGAACACACAGGATGTTAATTCTTCTTACTGTTACCCACAACACTTCTCCTGAATGCAAAAACAACTGCTGCTGTTTCTTTTGATATAATGAAATTTCCCTTTCTGTTCCAAACCACTATGGTGGTAATTGCAAATGGGTCTAATGATGAACAGAAAAACATCCTGCAATTTTTTTAGTGTATAATTAAAAGTAGTGCAAGATATGTTGCTGATCTGCTCTAGGCATAAAATTGTGCTGTGCTTGTGTATCTTAGATTGCTCTGAAAGATCTACAGCGTTGACAACACTTCCTAAACTAACAACTTCCCCCCTCAGTGTTGATCAGCCACAGATATCGAGGGGCATTTCATTTTTGAAATTTGACTGATATATTAATTGATAGGATTTCATGTAGTTTGGGTCTCAAATGACAACTACAAATGTTATGTTTCCAAATAGTTTTAAGAATAATGGGCTAATTTTTGTATTTGCCATGACTCCTATTTGAACCTGAATTGTGAACTCAGAAGAACCGCGAATTCCTCAGATCAATTCCAGAGGAACTGTAGGAATAAAGGCTGTCTGTTTTCAAAGTATTAATCACACCAGGATGAGGCAATCTGGCCTGAAGCCAAGATAGACCTGATGAGAGGAGGGTAGTGAATGGGGCAGAAGTTTGTGAGTGATTTCGACCTAGGACGAAGGCTGCAGTGAGAGAATATGAAAAGACAGACATCAGGAGAAGTCTGATTTCACATTTCCCCATTTTAACACTGTGCTATAGCTACAGAAACCTGTGTGAGTAATGTAGCTTACTGAGTCCATGAGTCATATCAGGAAGGTGCAAATGCTGGTAAGTTGGGATATTAAACAATTAAAAATTTAAAATTCAGATGGATGTAGTTGAAGCTCATATTACTGAATTAAAATATAAAATTGACCAAGAACACAAGAGAAAGACAGAAGTAGAAAATATCACTATAATACTAAAGGATATCAAGACAGCATCTATTTATCTGGAGTTCCAGAATAAATGAAACATAAACTAGAAAAAAGGAAAATACTAAAGAATTAATAGGAATTTCAGATAATTTAAAAAGTGAGATCTCAATTTGAAATGCTTTGTAAATTTCTATATGTGGGAGACAACTTGAGCGGGTCCCCTTGAATGCGGAACAATTGCTGCAACTTTGATTATATCGAGACTTATTTCCTTATGTTGATATATACAGAGCTGACTATGGTATTTCCTTCTCTCTTCAATTGATTCTAAGCATTGCAAATAAGGCTAGCTGAGGTACTGGTATGTAATCTCTAAAGCCATCAGACAGTGTCCTGTTGCCTCCCATAGTGAACTCTGTAAAATACATAGGTACAGCGGGATGGCAGAGCCAGTGAGCTCCAGGAATGTCAACTGGCTATGAGCTTCAAGAAAGAGGCTCCCCAGGGCATAAAAGTTTACATATCAGAAGCAGGTACTGGTATGTAGTCTTTAAAGCCATCAGACAGTGTTCTGTTTACTCCCATAGTGACCTTTGTAAAATATATAATGCACAGCGGGATGGCAGAGCCAGTGAGCTCCAGGAATGTCAACTGGGGATGAGCCTCATGAGAAAGAGGCTGTGAGTTCCCAGGGCATAAAGTTTGCATATAGGAAACTGAAGCAACAGCCTCCTAAAACAATTCAGTTGCTATTTTGATTGGGTTGTGCAAATTGATCCCCCTGAATATCTTTGTCTGCATTTTACAGAGATACCTTTCTCACTACCTTGCTAGCCAGCTCAAGTTACTCACGTAGTTCCTGCCATCCTCACTGTCACTCATCCTCAAGCCAACCCCTTGTTTCACTAGTTAATAAATTCTGGGAGAGGCCTAGGATCAAGGCCTTTGTCCGCATGTCCTCAGGAGAATTGGGCTCAGGACCCCTTGGCTGCCCTTAACCTTGAATATGTCTCAGAGTCTTTACTCTCGTTGTCGGTTGCATTGGAGGTGGTAGATTGGAATTAACTTGCTGGGATTCCAATAATGTCTCAATGGAATTATAAATATAATTTCTTGGATTATGAGGAAGACTAGAGAAAGGATTACAGTACTTGGATTACCATACTCAATATTTGGGATTACAATACTGTACAGTAATATAAAGAAAAATAATTAACTCAGACACATTTTAAAGAAATTTAAAAGGTCCCAAAGTAAACTTTCCAGCAAAAAGGGTCCACCACCTGCCAAGAAGCAACAATTAAACTGACTTGAAACTGCTCAACATCAACACTACTTATACGATATTAAAGCAATAATTTAAAAGAGTTTTAAGAGTTCTTCTCAAAAGGTACTTCAGTCACAGTAACTGACTTAATTTCCCATATTAATGCTTATGTTTAACTTTATGCCTTCACTTCAGGGACACCAACATTTTAATCTTAACTCATCTTTAAAGAAATCATTGTCATCAAAGTCTAAGTTTCAAATAGTGAAGTGGTAAAAATAATAACTTGTACAAAGCTTCAGGAAGTTACAAAAGTATTTTTTAATCTCTAGAATAACTACTAAAGCAAAGTAGAATGATGTGTAACAAAGTGAAAATAGATCTAAAGAGGGCTATTAAAACATCGAATAGAAAACAGCAAGATACTGTTACTCTCAAGATGTAAAAACTGCATATAACTGGCAGGTTAAAAAGCATAGATAAGCAATCCTGGGCAATAAGAACAAAGCAGAAGCATCATGATCCTGAATATCAAACTATATTAAAAAGCTGCAATGATAAAAATAGCAGGGTACTGGCACAAAAACAGGCCTGTGCATCAGTGGAACAGAATAGAGGAAACAGAAACACTTCCAGGTATATTCAGGCATCTGACAAAGGGTCCCAATAATAAACACTTGAGGGAAGATAGATTCTTCAGCAAATCTTCCTGAGAAAGTGGCTATTCACATGCAGAAGACTGAGTCTAGACCTCTGTCTCTCACTATGTACTAAATTAAAATAAAAAAACACCAAAGATCTAACTCAAACCAAAACACTTGACCTGCTGGATGGGTAAAACTCTAGAAGTCATAGGCATGTGTATCTAAGCACAAGCTGAATTACATAAGAACTAATATCAAGAATCATTAAGTGGTATTTTATCAAATTTAAAAGCTTCTGCACAGCAAAGGAAACACAAAGGAGTGATGAGACAATAGAGAAAATGGGGGGAAAAAAAGTTTGCCAGCTACTTCACAGACAAAGGACTTATAGCCAGAACATAGAAACAGCTCAAAAAGTTAGACTCCTCCCCCAAATAAAAGATGCATTCCAAACTGAGCTACTGAAATGATTAAACATTTCACAGAAGAAAAAGTGCAGATGAGTAATATGTACAAGAGAACATGTATGACATCTCTAGCTTTTAGAGAAATCCAAGTTAAGAAAATACTAAGATCCTACCCTACTCCAGAAAACAATGGCTATCACCAACAAATCAAATAGTAATGAATGCTGCCTCAGCTTAAGGGGAAAATAAATTCTACATATTGGTGGGAATGTAAACTAGTACAACCACGATAGAAACCAGGATGGAGATTCCTCTAAAAAACTAAAACAAGGTATTCCATTTGACCTAGGTTGTCTCCTTCTAGGTACCTTATCCGAAGAGTTAAAGACATCATATTACAGTGATGGAGAAAAAAAACTGTGGTGCTTGTATGCTACAATGATAAACTTGTGCCATCTTTAGGAAAATGGATGCACATTGAGACCATAATGTTAAGAGAAATAAATCATACACACAAATTAAATAGTGCATGATTTTTCTTATATGAGAAATCCAAACTAAATAAAGAACAAAATAAAAGATAATAAGAAACAGAGAGATAAATCTTTTGCAAATGGAAAGAGGATGAAGAAATTCAGGAAAGGGGAAAATAGTGAGGGGAAGAAAATGCCAAAAGAATTAATATCTGTCATTTACATGTATCAACTCCCCACAATGAGTGTAATCATTATGTACTAAAAACATGGACTAATTAAAATTGAATAAGAAAGCAATTATAAAACTGTGGATACAAGCACCTATATAATGAATAGTGTCAATGAGTGTAAGTATGTTGAACATTATAACTCAAATGATAAAATTTAAATAAAAGACAAAAATTCAACCATATCTTACTTACCAGAGGCATGAATAACATGTGAGGAGCAAAAGGACCTAAAATAGCATGCCACATAAACAGTCACCGAAAGTAAGGCAGGAGAGTTAATCAGATGAAACAGACTTTAAATAATGAATAATACAGTAGATTATATATGATAAGTTGTGGTGACAGGGGTGATACAGGGTCTTTAGCAATCTGAAGCAACATACGTGGTGTTTCCTGTAGGTTTTGCATAAATAATTTTGTGTTTCATTTTATTTCTATTTTGCCAAGAATTTGTATCATAAATCAATATTGAAGTACTGTATAATTTTCTTCCTTTTTACATTACTGTAATAAGTTGTGCTGATTGAATTTTCAAATGTCAGCTGTCCTTCTCTTTCCTGGAATAAACTTTCATTGTGACATATACTTTCGGATTCATTTCTCAAACATTCTACTTAGTCTTTGGCAAATGTGCTCATGAGAGAGATTTGTATTACTCCTTTCCTCCTAGTTTTCCTCCTAGTTTTGGTATCAAAATCATCTTGGCCTAATGAAACTTATTCAATACCAACAAATTGCTTATTAATAAACAGGTATATTTCTGATTTAAATGGTTAAAAAAATTCATTTGTGCAGCTATGTGATCTTAGAGTTCATTTTGTGGATGATTTTTTGAAATGGAGTCCAGATTTTAAATATATAGAAACATATTCAGATGTTCTAATTTCTCCTGTGCTAGTGTTTTGAGAAATTGTTTATTTTATCTATACTGGTGTAATCTTTACAGTATCCTTTATGATTATTTAGCACCTATAGAATTTATACTGATACATATTCTCACTAATAATTTATGTTTTCTTTTTTAAATACTTTGGTGGTCTTGTTGGAGATTTTAAAGTTTCATTAAATTTTAGAGTTTTTTGCTGTGATTATTTATTCTATTGTAGATTTATGTTTTATAGCAATCTGTGCTAAACGCCTTTTTGCATGATTTTTTCACTTAATTTTTTTGAATTCATACTCATGTGATCTAAGATTTAAGGTAATTTTTCTTTATCTTCAAGGACAACCTTATTTATCTATCAAAATATTTCCTAATTTACATTGTGATTTTCTCAGTGTGGTCAGATAATATATTTGAAATTATTAAGGCTTTTTATTTTTATTTTTTTATTTAAGAGAAAAAAAGACACAAGAGAAAAACAAAAAGCAAAAGAGACAAACAATAAAAGCAAACCCAATACAATAACAGCATAGGTTTACAAAACAAGATGATAGGAATTTGGTAATGGTTGTAATATTGCCTATTGTTACCTTCAAAGGGGTTATTTAGATTAACAGATATAGACATGCAAAATTGATCTAATCATGAGTATTAACTGTTCTTTTCCAATAAATAATACAATTAGTTACATAGTCATTTTAGCTATCTTATGTATATATATATATACAAATTTATCTTTTTTTCCTTTTCCCTTCCTTCTTTCCACCATTCCCCTATCCCAATTACTTTTCCTTTTTGAGCAGTTTCTTACCCTTACACAGTACTTATTGTAGATTTTGGGTCATGTATACTTTTTCAGTTTCTTACACTAGGGAGACAATATGGTATTTTGTTATTTTAAAAGTATTTTTAAAACTAAACACATATGCTGTATGATCCAGCTGCTAGTCATAGGAAGATCAAAAATTTTCCCAAAAAATTTGCATATAATAATTCATAGCAGCTTAATTTTTAATAACCCAAAATTGAAACCAACCAAAATGTACTATCTTTTCAATTATGTGAATTTATGGTTATTTCCAACTAAGAAAGTTTGTGAAAAAGATAGACTCTGATTAATGATATACTGGACAAATTTATTAATGAATTATAACCTGGTCTATGAATTGAATCTGCATTAATATTTGAAAAAGCCCAGTGATTCTCTATATAAAGTGTCTCATTTATGTTACTGGATAACTGATTTTGGTGATTCCCCAAGTACTTAACTGGAATCATACTTTATGCAAATAATGTGATGGAATAAAACTGCAAGAATCCCTCAACTGCTACTCTTGACAAAACGAGTAAAATTTGAAAGGAATCCTAATAAACCATCTTTAACTTTCCTTTATCATTTTAATACCTTTGTCTTTACACAGTACTCCTTTAATTACTTTTTTTATATTTTGGATCATTAAATTAACTTTTATATTTAAAAGTCTCTGTTTTTTTTAAAGAGAAGATAAATGTTATGTTTATCTGAACTTATTTATTTAAATGATATTTCCTTTTTTATTAGTATATGTTTGCTATGCATAATGAACACAGTCATTATGTACAAGTACCCATTCCCCAAGATGATTGAACAATACAGTCATTGTTTGAAACTGGTAGTTACAGATATCGCATCCAATTTTTCATAATTTTTACATATATGAAGTGACATAAACAGACTTCAGACAGAACAAAAATTTTGAGTAAAGATTTTGGAGAAAAGTTTTCTTTAAAAGGAGGAAGATGTGCTGGAGTCAATGAGTGTTGGTTTGACCTAAAATAAGACTGTTGCTGTGGGGGGATATTGACACACCCAACAAATCATCAAAAGTAATGAGTATTATTCTCTTCAGTTATCAGAAGTAGTAGTAAAATATTATTAATTTTCCATTTCATCTTCTAAATATTAATTTTTATTTCAAGAATTTTTTGCAAAACATTCTGAGAAAGTTTAAGTTCTGAAAAACCTCTCCACTTCATTTCTTTCCTCCTCAAATGATGATAAAGGCATATACACAGAGATGCTGTTGTCCTTTTCATGCTCTGGAGTGAAGAAGACTCTCTGACTTTCAGACAACTATTGATCTTTAGCTCACTGATTTAGTTGCTACTTTTCCCTAGTGTTGTTCCATAAAGAATTCCCCAATTATCTCTACCTACAATGACCTTCAAGTTTTTTGTCTGAGATTTTATTTTCTTAGTTGGATGAGAAGCTATCGGGAAGAAGTGGTTAGTCCTCAGCTAGCTTGACCCTACCAGCATTGGTCATACTTTACGTTCTTTGGCAGTGGCATTGTAGCTGTGATCTCACTTTTTTGTTTTGTGTGATAACTATGCAACTTGTGGACCTTAAGAGAATATCTACTGTACTCATGGTCAGTAGAGATTATGTACAGAGGTTCCTTAAAGTGAAAAAAAAGTGGGAAATTGCAGGCTATTGTGCCACATCACTATCTTGTCAGGGGCTCTCCACTGGTCATATTACAGAAAACTGAGTTTAGAACAAAATTGGGAATCACTGTGCTAACTGGGGAGTGGTGCTGGTTTAGATTCACCTTGTGGCAGTCAGACATGAACCTTGAGAAAAAGTGATTTAAAGCAGTAGACAACTTTTGTGAGGTTCCCCTTAGAAAAAAGGGGGAGGAATTTATTAAAATTCTTTGTGAAAAAATAGATAGTCAGGATTTTATTTCTGCATTAGGAATGCAGAAATATTTCTTCAAAGAAATTTCCACTAGTGAGTGCTATGGTTTGAATGTGTCATCCAAAATTCATGTGTTGGAAGCTTAAGTCACCTGTACTATTATTAAGAAGTGAGGTCTAAAAAAACAACAAGAAGAAGAACTAGAAGAACAAGAAGAAGAAGAGGAGGAGAAGGAGGAGGAGGAGGAAGAGGAGGAGCAGGAAGAAGAAGAAGAAGAGGTGGAGGAGGAGGAGGAGGAGAAGGAAGAAAAATGTCAAAGAAATGACTCTTTCTTGAGAGAAGAACTCTCATGAATGGAATTGTTGTAGCTATCATGGGAGTAGATTAGTTATCCTGAAAATGAGTTGTCAAAAAAGGAGCTTGATGCCAGGCCTGACGGTGCATGCTAGTAATCCCTGCACTTTGGGAGGTTAACGCAGGACTGCAAGTTTAAGGCCGGCATGGAAAATTCAGTGACTTAGCAAGATCCTGTCTTCAAATAAAAAAAAAATAAAAATAAAAAAGACTGGAAATGTAGCTCAGTGTGAAAGCCCTGGGCTAATATACATACATGCATACATACATACAAATATGTACATGTATATAATACAATATATGCATATATAGGTACATACATACATAAGTACATATATACATGCATATATATGTACACGTATTCATATAGTCATATGTACCTGAAGTTATCTTGCCCTTCATATTTGACTCTTTTGCACATTCTCGCTTGCCTTCTTCCCTTCTGCAGTCCTAAGGCCCTCAGAAAATATGGGTCCTCACCCTGGAATTTCCAAGCCTTTGGAAATCTTTATGCTTTATAAATTACCCAGTTGGTGACACTCAGCTATAGCATCAGAAAGCTGATAAACCACGTGATGTTATGGCTTCATTCTTGCTTCACTTCCTCCTCTGCTTCCCTAAGCATTACCAAGGAAAAGGAAGTGTGTTCTGGTGATGTGCAGAGCAAACGACAGGCTGATATTCTGTTTAGATCAGAAAGCATCTTATATCTAGATAGCCCCTCAAACCTGCATGTAGCCATAGGTGGGGGCTTTCAGAAGTGTCTGGATCTAAAGTATGTGCTGCTGGGATCAAGGACGAGATGCTGCGATTTTTCCGTGGTTTGATACTAGAGTTAAGGCTGCCTCACCCTGGAGGTGAGTGCTACTTACCGTAAAGGTGGGGAGCCTGGGTAAAATATAAGGAACAGAAAGAAGGCTGCTGCTTATCACTTGCTGCTTGCTGCTGCTGTTGCTTGTCTTCTGCTGCCTCCTGCCTATTCTACGATGCTCCTCTGCCATGCCAGCCTGCCTTGGAGACAGCCAATTATGAATCGAAAAACCTGCAAACTGTAAGCCAAAATTAACTTTTACTCCTTTAATTTTGGGTGTCAGTTGCTTTGACTCAACAGTAAGAAAAGTAAGACAGCTTCAAAACCCCTATCCTGTAAAATAAACTGTTCTCTCCCTATTGACACTCCTAACTACTGAGATAATCTCATAATCTGTGGGACAAATACAATATTCCTGATGTGAATAAGTACACCAAGAGAGAAAATGTTAGACAGCATGCTTTTGTCAGTTGTCCAAATTAGATGCTACTCTGCTGAATAAGGCCAACTCTAAGGCTGAGAAGAGAAACGGTCCCTTCCATTTGTGCATATGGATGCAGTTCCATTGTAGCCAGATGCTCTTCCTGAGTATCCATGTGGCAATGTGCCCTTTTGTTCATTCATTATGGTGTTTTAAACTCAATAAAGCTGGGAAGCCGTCACTGTCCCCTGTTCAGATGAGATGAAGCTTAGCCTATCCCCACCCAGATCTTCATTGCTCCCATTGTGTCAGAATTTGTGACCTCACCACTGTGATCACCTAGGAGATACAAAATAAAGCTGGGGCAAAGAATTTCATGTTCTTGTCCAACCCGATGGCAGAGATTGAACCAGGGTCCAGTTTACACCCAAAAGGTTGTCCATGGGCCCTTGTGCTATTTGTTATACCATTTGTATTATTTCTTTGTCTTATAGTCTCTCCCCTTTTCCTTGAGATAGACCAACGCATAAAAAATTGTAAGTACCATGGAGAGCCTTAGGGCACAGGGTAACCCTAGTGACAGAATACATGTATGGAGGGACCGGAAGGATGTCTCTTATACTATGAGAAACAGGAAAATGGTATTTGCTCTTCTTTGGTTTCCAAGATTCAATGATTGGAGGCTGAGAGGTCTTAGAAATCGCAGTCTTAAATATGAAAGAAGATACAGAACAGGACTGGATTAGGAAGTTTATTGTTGGTGTACTTGTAAGCCTGAGGAAGCATCTTGGTCCCTGACTGAGCTAATTGGGTGTAACAGGCCATTATAGCAATATGGGGAACCCTGTGCAATCTGAGGATATGTGAACATTTCCAGACAATGGACTCTGACTGAATCAGAGTCTTTGTTTTAGTCTTGCTCCGATGTAGGCATTTTCGGCATGATACTATTTATAAGGACAAAGATGACAATGAGATAAAGACGGACCATCTGGGAAAACCAGGTAAGGATATTTTGTCCCTCACCTCTGGGTACTTTTGGTCATACATGACAACCCTCATCAGGTCCATAGATTGCGGGCTGAGTAACTGAGCATTTCAGGCTCAGCACGAGGCCCAGTGAAGCAGCCTCTCCATGTTCTGTACATGACTCTTCTTTCCCTATGCTTGGTTTTAGGGCTGTGAGCCTACTTTCTAAAAAAAAAATTTTTTTTTAATGAGAGGTTTGGTTCTGAGCCCTCATCAACTCTTGTTGGTTGAAATGTTTCTCTTTTGTCATCTCTGCTTGGGATTTATTTTAATCAAATTCCCTCTTAAGTGATTCAGTGACTAAGCCAGAATTGTTTATTGTAGACAATGAAACAAAATACGACTATCCTCCAGGAAATGTCTGTAAATTTACTTTTGTAATAGAGAAGAGGGAAGAAGGACTTTGTAAAGGAGGTCTCCCTGAAAAAATCCCAGTGATATTGAAAAGCCATTTTTTCTGACATTTTGAACACTTCTTGCCTATAATTCCTGTAGATAATGGAGACATTGGTGGTTTGGATTGGTTTGGTTTGGTTTGGTTTGGTTTGGTTTGGTTTGGTTTGGTTTGGTTTGACTTCCATGTATTACAAGGTCTTGAACATGGTAATAACCTTCTTGATTATTGAGCTACAACCCCATCCCATGATCACAGCTCCTGCAGATTATGTATTATGGGACTTGCCTCTTCCTGAAAAGTTATCTCTGCTCTCTCTCCTCTGTTTTATGACTCTTGTGACATCATAGAAAGGAAACACACCAGATTCCAGGTATCTCTGGGCTCTTGTGACTCACTCTTTCTTTATAAATATGTCCTATAGATACCTGCCTCAAGTTTCTCTCATGTGAAGTTAACCTGCAAAAGTTTATTATGCTGCTTTGAGGTACTAAAAATAAGTGACTGTCTGAATACATGTTTGGGCTTGGGAAAACGTTTTCGTTTCTAAACTCAAGGGAAGAATGATACTGTACGGTTGAATTTTTCACATTTCCAAACATAACCAAATTATGTGATGGGTTTAGCACATAACCCTCATGTCTAGTCCCAAACTGCTATTTCTGTGAATGGTAAAATAAGGTTTGATAAAAGAATATGGGGAATGCTCACTTTTTTTTTAACATTACAATAAAAGTCACATTGTCAGTAATCACTCTCAAAATACTCTCCCAACTTTGAACACAATTGTTCTAATTTCTGAAGTCATCCTATGTCATGTCTTTAGTTGAGCTGTCTGGCTCCCTTGATGTCCAGAATCAATTCAAAAGATTTACTTTTCATGGAATTTTAAGGTTGAGGAAGAGCTACTTGGCCCATGGTGCCAGATCCTGTACGTCCTAAAGTTGTACCGGCCTGCCCTTTGGTTGGAAAGCACAGCAGCACCATTTATATATTTTGATCACACCTCATAAAGACAGAAAAGATTTTTAAAACTGCTTCTGAAATTGGATGTAATAAGAGATAAGCTCTTTGGAAAAAAAGAGAGGGTATCCTGAGGAACATTACTGAGAATGAGTCTTTTACTATAATAATTGTTTGAATATTCACCATATAGTTTCATCATGTTGCATATATTATAATGAGAATACATAATTTAACGAAGTTGGCTAAGTGAATTGTTTCAAACTTTGCATGAGATCACTGTGACTCTCAGGCATTTGTACAAATTACTGTACTATTTCAATTCAAGTTTGAATTCCACCCTCTGATAATATTCTTGAGACCCATCTTTACCCATAGATCTCAAACTCAGAAAAGTGATGGTTCTGAAGAGGTCAGTTGTGGGGCTTTGTCTGAAACTTATGCCAGAAATTTGTGAATGGGCATTTTAACCCATGAAAAGGCAAGGAGACATCAATTTATGACCTGGGGACTCTGATAACTGAGCAAGGAAAGAGAAAGTGAGTCCAGCTGTCCTTTCTAAAAATTCAGAACATGAGTGGGCTCCTATCTCTTTGTTACAATTTTCTCTTTTCATTTCATTTGTCAGAATTCTCTGTATCCTCACAGATGCTAGTCAATCCAGAAGTCTGTAGGTTATGTCTCCTCTACACTATTCACGATATTGATGCTGCACACAACTTGTGTTACTGATACCGTTTCTAAAATTTGAATGTTAGGGGGCTGAGGATTTAGTTAACTGGCACAGTGCCTGCCTGACAAAGGTGAGGTCCTGAGTTTGATTCCTGGTACATCCCCCAAAAACTAAAATAAAATAAAACAGAATCTGAATGTTAGTTTTTTCAAATGACAAGTGACTTCTGTACTAATTTTGTGAAACTAAATGTGGCAGGTTTAGTGATCTACTAAAATATGGGCATTTTGGTGACATTTTCTTAAATTATTCACACCATCTCCTCTAGTACAATAGATTTTTTTTTATAGATATAGTGTTTTAGACTAGATGGGGAGACCCTAATTACAGATTTTCTTATAAACTAACAGAATACTTGAATTAAAAGGACTGGTGCTAATATACACCATATTAGCTGTAACACTCTTCCTTAGCCAATGCAAAAGGCCACTTGTTTTCTCTTTGCTGTGGAAGTAAGATGACTGTTGTAAGTTCTATTGCAACTACTGACTTCTAGATTTTAGGGAACAGCAACTATTTAGGGATAATTTGTAAACACTGCCATTGACTGTACAGATATTTATAGAATTAGAGCAAAATCACAAAGAAAGATTTGGTCTTTTATTAATGGATAAACTAGACCTGTTTCCTTTATTCTTATTTATTATGCATTCATCTTGTAAAACAATAATTTCTGGTGACAAGTATTTGCCAGACAGTGAGTCAAAGGTCATGTTGTTCTATACAGACAGGACTTCTCTAAAGATATGAAGAAATTTTTAGTCTTTTGCACATTTCTACTCTCTAAACTCAGCATTTTCCTTCTGCTGGGTCATAAATGTAACCAAGAATCTTCCTTTTTGTTTCAGTGTGTCCTGTGGAGTCACCAGGGAGAGAAATTCTGAGAGGAAAGGAAGATGGGACCGAAAAAGATCCCTCAGTACTTGTGAGAATAACAAGAGAGTCCCGAAATTCTAAGACTGAAATCTGTACTCCCGGGACATCAGTGTGAGGCTAACCGAGCATGTAATGAGTCACCTGTGGCACCACCTCCCAGTCAGGAGAGAGATTCTGAGACCTTATTGTTTATGCTTATTATGGGAAAAAAATAAAAAATATTTTGAAACTCTCAGAAAAGTTCTATTTTGCACGGAAATTTTTGTTAAATTTCTGGTGTCTTTCACTGTTCTGTTTGATTCAAATTTCAGTCTGATTTCCTCCTCCCAGGAATAAACCACAGGTGAATGATAGGCCAGCTTTTGCTGCTAAAGCAACTCATGGAGCCATTTTGACAGATAAAGAAAAAGTCATGATCACTCTATAACTGAACAATGTCTGATTCCAAAAAGACAGCTTTTCTCTCTGTCCATTCAGGATAGCCCTGTAGCACTATTACTTGAACATTCTAAAATGTTCTGTCTAGGTTATACTGTTTTTTTTTATATGACTGTTACAATCCTTGCAGTCTTATGGTAGAATACAGTGCTATGTGAGAGGAATTGCTATGGATTATCTTTCCCTATTCATATTGTGGTGGCTCCTATGTTACTCAGCTTTCCATCTCTGTATCAAATGCATGACACTTGTTTTAGTTCACAGTTTAGGAGGATTCAGTCTTTGCCTGATTGGCCCGCTGTTTTCTATCTATGGCAAGGCTACACAGCATGGTACAATTGCATGGCAGAGTAGGAACTCTTACCTAATAGTAAGGGAGTAAAAGAGAGAGGGAAAGATGGTATGGGGGCCTTCTGTCCCCTTCAAGAGTAACACCTTCATTATTTGAAAATGTCCCACTAGACCCCACCTCTTAATGCTTCTACTACCTTCCGCAAGTGCCAAGATGGGAAAAAAGTCACAGGCTTTTGGGGGACACTTGAATAAATCATATCAGCTTCCAAAATATTATTTCTTTACTATCAAGTGAAAAAAATATTTCTCCTCTCTTACCAGAAGTGTTATTCATTTGTAAGTTCCACCATATAATTCATTGTGTGCATATATTTCTGTATCTTCTCTTCTTCCCCATTGTTTTAACTGTATGCAATAACTGGGTTATGATGAATTATTAGGTTATCCAAGTGGAAATCTCTAACAGATGTATTAAAGATATAATAGGGACTGGAGGGAAGACATGGAGAGAGGGAAAGAAGAAGGGTAAAAGAAAGGGAGGAAGGGAGGGAGAGAGGAAGAGAGGAGAGACAGAGAGATAGAGAGCGAGGTGGATCTCATAGAATTGTTTTCTTATGAGATGAACTTTTTGTAGTAGAAATACAAAACTTTTGGTCCTGTCAAAACAGTTTTATGAGGGATTTCTACATGAAATAGGAAGTTAAGATATTTTGAAAAAGTCTCTTCATTGTCTGATGATAACAATTTGTGATAAGGAACTATAAAGTCCAAATTCACTCTAAGTTATTCAAAGTGGACATGGGATATTAGTCTCTTGTATCCACATCTGTTTGTTTAGGGTGTGTGCTGTTTTTTATGTTTGTGTATTATCTCTTCTCTTCATATGCCCCTGAGTTTTCTGAAGGCACATTTCTTCTTTTTCACTTTATATTTTATTTTTCATTGCTTTCTTTTTCCATGTTTTTTATTAAGTTTTATGGATTTTTTTGAAAAATAAGTTATTTCTCCTCTTTTCTTCATTTGGAGGCTTATGTCTGTCTTTCCTATTACTTTATCTCCTAAGGCTAATTCTTACTAAGCAACTTCTTTTATACTCTTTGATCTACCCGATCAACAATTTTCTTGCCATTATTTTCCATTCTTTGTGTTTTACCACTTTATTTTTTTTATTTTTTATTTTAAAGAGTATATAACAATAAAACCAATGAAAACAAACCAGTGTAAGAGGTACAGGACTTTAAAACATTATGAAATCAACAGTAGTTACCATAATGCCTTTTGATATTTTCAAAATAGCTGCAGATAACTTCAAACATAGTAAAAATCAAACAGAACAGAATAGGATAGAAACAATAAGAACAAAACAATGAATGTGATAAAGGACTTCAAAACAAGCCATTAGTAAATCCAAAATTGCTACCATAATATATCTTGCTATCCTTGAAATAGTTTCTCCTGCCATGGAATTTAACATAATCAAACAAAACAAAAGAGAATAAAACTCAACCGAACAAAACAATGGAAATAATATAGGACCTCAAATCAAGACCATAGAGAATCACCAATCACTGCAACCCTCAGAAGGAGATTTCCCCCTTAGATGACACACTGCTTAGCAATATCCTCCAACCCTATGATCAGACCACAGGCCCTAGACCTGCAATGTTAGTGAAACACCAAAGCACCACAGGCATCCAATTGCATTTCGCCTCCTTAACTATCATCACAGCCTGCATTTCTCCAGATAAACTGGTCACTTACAGGGTGGAGATAGAGGGATCTGTACATCTTGTTTGCCAGCCCACACTGGAAGGGCCTGGGGTCTGGCTTTTCTCAGTCTGGCTGTGGCCTGCACATGGTGCTCGTTCCTAGACTGGGCTTATTTCCTGCTGCAGCCATTGTTCTCTCTAACTCTGGTCTGTGAATGACTGTTAAACCACTTTAAAAGAAGAAAATGAAACTCTAAAGCATTCTTGCCCCATTCCCTAAAATGTTATTTTTTCCAGGGTAGTGTAATTCTCTTGAATGCAAGAAGACCATGGGCTTTAAAATCAGACATCAAACTAACAACTGTTTGGGTGTTTAAAGCAGAAAATGATTTACTACAGAAAATTAATACACCTACAGCATCCTCATGTAGGAGTTCCAAAATTCCCAGGAAGTCACTACTCAAGATTACCATGCTGCATCAAAGGTTTATCTTTTTCAGTATGCAAAGTGCAAAGCCCTCTGCAACACTAAATCTCCCCAGAATAGGTCTCACTGGGGGCACAAACCCAGGTGCTTCCCGTAAGAATGGTGCTAAATGCAGTTTTCAACCCTAGACGCAGCCATTCCAGAAGCACACAAAAGAAGGCAGGGATGATTGGGAGGACAGACGTTAGGACATAATGCAACTCAGTTACTGCTTCTGTGTAAAGGGGAGCTCGCCCTTATGTTAGCAGGAATCTAATGCTCATACCACAGGATTCCTATAACTACTACTGTTCTTCACAGTAGATCCTCAGGTTGTGGGGTCAGGACTGCTTAACTTTGGCAAAGACCCTCTTAGACTCCATTACAGCTATAAACTATATCTTCTTAGCTTCGTAAAAGCACTCTATAGTTACAAATAGTTACAATAATTTTCAGTGGATTTCACCATGTTCTTGACAATTTAAATTACATATCTTCACATCAAAATTGCAGTTTTACTATTCTCCCCTGGAAACCACTACTCTTTAAGTATGCTTTCTGCCTAGTAATATATAAAGATAGTGGATAGCAGTGACTCCATTTTGTGACTCAGATTCCATCTTGTGCTGTATTTACTGCTCTATGAACTATCTCATGTGGCAAAAGGAAGTTATTCACTGAGGACTGTATAAATTAAACTATTTCCTAAAACAATTATATGATCTTAGCTGATCTGTGCTGAGTCAGTGAGATGCAGAAATAAATTTATCCTACACTCATTCTTAACAAGCAACCTATAAAGTTGCTGTAGCTGGAATGTTATATAACTGGCCCATCAGTTAAAAGTTGGAGCTCCACAGTGGTGATACTGGGGTGTAGTGAAAAATGTAAGAGGTGATATTTATTAAACTATATTATTTATTATTCAATCTTGGGTGTAAATTGAGACTAAAGATTCAAGTTTTCTTTTTCTTTTTTTAAATTTCATTACCTGAAATTGAACTCACGACCTTGTACTTACCAAGCAAGCGCTTGAACCACTGAGCTAAATCCCTGGCCCCTCAAGTTTTCTGGAGTTATTTACTGCTAATTTTTCTAAGAGTTCATTAAGAGTTTCTCAATTATCTCTAAAAAAGAGGACCTCAACTTCATATCCTCCAGTGAAACTTACAGAGTGAGCGCTGGGCACACCTTAGATTCTTAGGCAGTGTCGTGGTGGCATGTTTTGTGCTTTGGGTGAGAAATATGGAACTTGAAAACTTTGTGAGCAAGCATGTATTGTACATATAGCAGAGAAACACTGAATGTGATGGCTCCTGGAAATGAAATGTAGAATGTTGGAATAAGTCAAACTCTATGACATATCACCATGGGGCTGGTTGCTCTGTACTGGTTTCCATAGAGAAAGTTTAGCAAAAATTGGGATAAGCATGGTCTCCTGGGGGTACAGGTATCCTGTGGCAGTGGGCTTCATATCTCTAGGAAAAGTGACTTTAATCATAAAACAGCCTTTTCTGTATGGCACTCTTCAGAAATGGGGCAATGGATTGCTCTACATTCTTGGAAAATGTTAAGTTGGTTTGTCTATTGGCTAGAAATGTGAAAATGAAGTTCCCGTTGTGAGTGAGCATCTGCTCTTCCACAAAGTGAGGTTATAGTTCACTTTTTCATTCCTATACACATCATTAATTACTTTCAATTTAGGATAAAGCACAAAATCTCTTTTCCGTAAGTGACTTTTGCCTTGCATATATTGCAAGAATTCCTTAAGGATTTTCTCCATATTCATTTAGATGTAACATTTCTTTCCTCAGATACTTTGTAGTATCTGGAATCAGACTAACATATTATTACATTTATAACTTTAGTAGAATAATAGCAGTATCTTGCAATGACTTTTTTGTTTATATGATTAAATAGCACTTCTTCTTTAGATCTTTTCTTCAATATCAAATCACTGAAATTCTCTCTGACCATACAGATAGGTAATATCTTCTAATTGTGCCTTGTTATTTTTATCTGGTACCTCCATTTGATGTCTTAATTAAGTAATAAATTTGTTACTTATTTCCTTCATGCATTTTGCCAGATAATAAAGTAGGGTTACTTTTACATAATTCACCTGCTTTTGATTTATAGTATCAATTAGCCACTTCATAAATATTTATTAAATAAATGAATATGTAATTCAATATATTTCCTTCATGCATTTTGCCAGATAATAAAGTAGGGTTACTTTTACATAATTCACCTGCTTTTGATTTATAGTATCAATTAGCCACTTCATAAATATTTATTAAATAAATGAATATGTAATTCAATATATAAAGTCAGACAAAGAGAGGAAAAGAAAAAGAAATTACTTGAGTATATGAAACTAATTTTCATATGAGAAGAACATGCATTATGCTTACACCCTGTCTCCATTTCTAGTACAGCCAAATTCAAACAACAAGCATTTCTGTGAAATGAGTGATATGATTGCAAACCCGTATCCAAATTGATGTGAATAACAACTTCAGTGTTCTTTCTTTGCTATCAGCCATTTCATCCTTGGCTTGCAATGCAATTGTCTAGTGCAGTTGATACTTTCATTCACAGCTTTGGTTCTATATTTTATTCATCTGTAACAATTAGAATTCATTCCGGGGATGAAAGCATGGTTCATTCATGCAAGCAATAAATATGATCCATCATATTAAGAGAATAAAAGGAAAAAATCTTATGATCATTTCAATGTATACAAAAAGCATTTCAGTCAAGTGAACTTTCACTTATGATGAAAATTCTCAACAAATTAAGAATGGAAGGGATGTACTTCAACATGATAAAGATCATATGGTATGCCCAAAGTTACTTTCACAGTCAATAATCCAAGGCTAAAAGATTTTTCTCTAAGATCAAAAACCATGACTACAGTTGCCATTTTGGCTCTACATTATACTGGTCAGAGTAACAGGCAATAGAAAGAAACAAAAAATATCTAAAGTGAAATAGATATTGTAGCACTATATCTTTGTGAGGATGACATGGTCTTGGTTATGGCTCACATCTAGATGTACCTCTAAAGCCTCATGTGCTTATAAGTGGTGCTTTTAAGAGATGGCTGGATGTAGGATTTGTGATACTAGGATAAAGGGTGTGTGATATTAAATTAGACCACTTATTGGAATTAGTATAGCTCTGAGTTGCACCACCCCAAAAGACTGGTAGGCTTAATGGAATAAAAGGGTAAGGCAGGCCACTCCTCACTGCTTGCATTTTTTGCCCGCCTTGCTGTGGACTGTTTGTCCTCTGCAATGCTCCTCTGCCATGCTGCCCTGTCTTAGACCCAGCCAACTCTGGACTGAAAGCTTTACGAACTGTGAAGTGAAATAAACCTTTTCATTCTTTAATTTGGCTGTTGAGTATTTTGTCTCAGCGATGAGAAAAGTAACTAAGACAGTCTTATATAGGAAACCCTGGAATTATCGACAAAAAAAATTGTGAAATGTAAATGAATTCAGTGAAGTTACAGGACACAAGATAAGCATGCAAAACTCAGCCACATTTCCTTGAATTGATAACAAAGTGAAAAAGGAAATTAAGAAAATAATCCATTTACAGTAGTATCAAAAAATTAAAATATTTATATTTAATCACAGGATGAATTTTGTGTAACCACAAAATATCAATGAATTCACAAGATGAATTCACAAGATGAATTTTGTGTAACCACAAAATATCACTGAAAGTATTTGAAAACATACCCAAGTGGAAAGATAACCCACAATCATAGATTGAAAGAATTATTTTAAAAATTCTCATACCATAGAATAATTTACAGATGCAGTATAATTGCTACATAAATTCTAATGGCAATTTTCATAGAAATAATAAAATTCATATAGAAGGGTCCCTGATTCTGTCCTAACAAAATACTGAGTAATTTACAAAGGAAACAAATTTGTTGAGTTCAGCTTTCTGAAAATCCAAAAGCATAGCGCTGGCATCTTCTTGGCTTCTAGTGACAGCTGCCCCATGCACTAAAGCAAAGCAAGGGGTAATGAGTATGTGTGGAAGCAATGGCATACACACAAATGAAATCACATAGGAGTTAGAAAAGAAGTGAAAGCTGAACCTGTTCTTGTCATAATGAGCCTATTACTGAATGAATTCCTTCATGGCAGTTGAGCCCCCATGACTTGATTATATCTTAAAAGTCTCATCACCTCTAAACTATGCTACATTAAACTTCAAGGATGACCATAAATTTTGGCATTAACAAACCATATCCAAACCATCCCCCCAAATAGTAGCAAAACACAAATGGTGGTTGCCAGGGTGTGAAAGGAGGGGAAATGCAGAAGGTGATAGTCAAAAGGTACAAAGTTTGAATAATGTAAGATAAAAATGTGTTAGAGAATCACTGTACAGTTTAGTGCCCAGAGCTAAGGATACTGTCTTGCATACTTAAAGTTGGTGTATCTTATTAATGAAACATTCTTAACATAAAAAATAACAAAGGGAATAACAAAGAAATTTTGGAAGATAATGTGTGTATCTATCGCCTTGATGATAGTGATGGTTTCACAGGTATACACTTTTCCCCAAACTCAGAGATAGGTATACCTTTTTGCATGTCAATCAAGAATTCATGAAAATGTTTTTTAAAAGACAAAGAAAGGAGTGTCTTAGGTTCTTTTCTATTGCAGAGACAAAATACCTGACATCCACAAGTTAAAGGATGAAAAGTTTGTTTTGGCTCACAGTTCTTAGAGGTTTCAGTTCGTAGTTGGCTGGCTCCAAGGCAGGGTGACATTATGGAAGGGCATCACAGAGGAGAAATAGGTTCACAGCAGGCAGAAAGAACAGCAGCAAGTATCAACAAGCCTGTCTTCTTTCTGACCCTTTATATTTCATCCAAACTCTAAGTCTATTGATTGGTACCACCCCCGCCAAGGGTGGGGTTTCTGTTATCCATATCATTATACCCAGTATCACACATTCTAATCCAGCTTCACATATCCATGATCCTGCTACCTCCCAAAAACCCCAGCTATGAGCACATGAGGCCTTGGGTGGACATCTAGGTACAACTCATGATAAGGAAAGATAGCAAGAATTTAACAATATCAGAACTGGCAAGGATGAGTCTCATTCAGTGACTGTGACAGTTCATGTCTCACAGGCATGAAAATTCCAAGCTTTAGGTGTTCCATACAATGTGTGTTTAATTTCACTGGTCAATCATAAGTTATAAATTACTGTCACATGTCTCTTGCTCATCATTTACTCTCACTAAACATATTTTGGAATTATATTGTAAATATGTACATGGTAAATTATTTTATAGGAAGTGTGTATCTTGAAAAGCCATTAAAAGCATTCTGTTCTACTTGGCAGTTGTATTTATGATTGCAAAATAATAATCTGGAATTTTATTTATGTAGCTTTCTGCTATAAATTTAGTAATTGATAAATCATGCTGAATCAAATAATTTTGGTTGTCTTGACAAAACTCTTCCTTTATCTGAAAGAAAATCTGAATAAAATACATAATAATTGTTTTCTTATTTCTCAGAGAATCAGCCATTATATCTGTCACATACTAGAATAAAAATCCCTACAAAATTTATGTCCTCATCACTCACCACTAATCTCCTTAGTTCTTTTTCCTACTTAGAGTGGTATCCACCCACTTGAGAGGAATTTGTTGTTTTACACAGCAGCCTCCTACAGGTGGTAGGTGACAGCAGCTTGGTTTACAGTAGCAGCAGTGGAAACAGAGTAAAGAAACCTCATTCAAATATATTTACTTCCAGTACTCTATGAGGGTGAGGCAGGAAAATAACAACAAAAAAATTGCTTTTAAAAGTAGTTGCTTTCTTCCTGGTGATGTTTTGGATTCTGACCATAACAAGTCAGTGGGATGTACTTGATGTGACAGTGATTCCAGAATATTGATTCATTACCAAGGCAAGAAATGTTACCCAGCCAAATGGGACTGAATGCAGCAGTGTTAGTAATGAGTCCTGAAAAGGAGATGAATATTCCAGTTGTTTTCACACTATAACAGCAGCATTCATGTTCCAAACATCACCACAAAGGCCTACCCTGTGCTTGAACTTTCATCTCCACTGTGCTGAGCAGGAGCTGTACCCATCATTGGGATTAAGCCCAGAATGGCTTCATCTGTAAGAATACAAAGAGGTAGGTCAGAAAAAGGTGCAAGTTGGAGCGTAAATACAATCAAAAAGGTGCTTACAATATAGACCCACTATGAATTAAGTCACAAGGAAATGAAATATGTTGAAAATTTTTCCTAAGCACAAATACACAGGTTAAAAAATATCCTATGGGTGCAAACTGAATCATTAGCATGATATTCCCCATGATTTTGATGCTGTATCATGTTCTTCACAAAATACTTCTTTCAATGTACCTAGTAGATGAAAGTCTTCTAAATCAAAGCCATTCCCCTTCATTTATTTGTAAATTCAGTTGTATTTGTAAAAATAGAACACACATTAAACATTATTTTGGAGGAAAGGAAAAAGGTAGAATATATTGTCTTTTGTATACCTCTCCAAGAGACAATATTAAAGAAAGAATGGAAACTTGCTTCCCACAGATGCTTTCTGAGGGAAGGTATTTCTTCTTGCCCTGGTTATACTCTTAACTTAACAAGTAATATCAGCATCATCTCTGTGTCTACAGTCCTAGTTTCCTCATTGTGCTACTGACAATCCCCAAACCTGACTCATTTCAATGAACAGAAGCTTCATCAAGTCACATTTTTCCATGTTCAGTGATGGATATTTGCAAGTACAGAAAGAAAAAATAGACAGCCTCGCAGTTTGTGCACAGCAATTATTGTAGCTAGGGTTCAGCTATGGTGACACTAGATCCCCTACTCTGCCCAGAATGTCACCTTTCATGACCCAGAAAATGATGGTTTCCCTTAGTTAGCTGCAAATTCAGACCTATTTTATCTGCAAGAAAAAGCCATAAATTAGAGGGATCAAAGTTTAGAAGGCAGAAAAATGAGTAGTAGATGAAATGTTATGATGAAAATTTTGCTTGAGTATTCCTTTAGTATTTATAGGGAAGGGAAAAGTAAAATGAGAAATTTTAAAGAGAAAGGGTTTGATTTCCAACACATAAAGTGAGAGAAGAAATTCAATATAAAATATATGAAACTACAACTTTGTTTAAAAGATACATTTAATGTACATCCAAAATATTTTTTCCACCATCAGAAGGCTTGCTTCCTATGGGCAGCCAGTGCAGACAGGGAGACCCAGGCAGATCTGAGTCTGCTTGCCAGTCACTGCCATTGGAAGGCTTGATTCCAGCAGGCAGCCAGATCCACCTCTGCTTGCTGGCTGCTGCCATCGGAAGGCTTGCTTCCTTTAGGCAGTCAGCTCAAGCAGGGACATGCAGCCAGGTAAGTCCAGTGCACCTGCAGGCCATCATTGGAGACCCTTGTTTCCTTCAGGAAGCCAGTGCTCACCAGGAGAATGAGACAAACACACCTCGGTGTGCCTGCTGTCATTGGGGTAATCCCAGTGTAGACATGCAGGCTGAGAGAAGAAGCAGGCCCACCACCATGCACTCCTGACCATCAGGGAAGCACCAGTGCAGCTGGACAGATCTGGAGAAGCATGCCCCATGCCCTGCTACACCCCTGGGAACTTGAGTTCAGAGAAACCCGGATGTCTGGCCCATTCCCCTGCACCCACAGAGGGGCAGCTAATGTGGGATGTGCCTGGGCCCCCACAACCAGCTTGCTGGGAGGAACCCAGGAGAATGTCAAGATGAAGGAGCAAAAGGCAATCTCAGACCTCCGGTCCACACAGAACAAGTCTGGGGGAAACAGTCACAGAAGAAAGTGGAAGTCACACACCTAAAATCTCTGAAAGGATAGCAACTGAAGTAAAGAAACAACCTCATGAGACTGTAAAAGTAATCAGATCAGAAATAATGTCTCAGGTAAAAGAAAAAATCACAAACATAATGAAAGAATTGCTGAGCATACCTAAAGAACACATATATAAAAAAGAAGAGCATAGGAAAATGATGGAAACCTTGAATGAACAATATAGGAAGGAATTACGATTCATGAAACAGATTCAAAAAAATGTCCAAGAAATAAAAAAGGTGATTGAAAGTTGCCAAAACCACTTGAAAGAGACTGAAGATAAACTTTCAGACCCTGAAGGCAGAATTGCAGCTAGTGATCATGAAAGGAAAGAGCTCTTAAAAATAACAGGGAACCAGGAAATAGCAATTCAATGACTTCAAGACAACGTAAAGAAAAATAACTTAAGAGTGATAGGTATCAATGAAGAAGCAGGGGTAAACACAAATGAAATAAAAAGACTGTTTACAGAACTGATAGCAGAAAACTTCCCAAACATGGGAAAAGGATCTGGTACACAGATAAGTGAGGCATACAGAACTCCAATGAGCCATAACCAAAATAAATGTACACCCAGATATATAATAATCAAGATCTCAGAAATTCAGCACAAGAACAGAATATTAAAAGCTGTTAAAGAAAAGAAACAGATCACCTATAAAGGAAAACTGACCAGAATCACAGCAGACTTGTCAACACAAACCATCAAGTCAAGAAGAGTTTGGAGTGAAACATTTCAAATCCTGAAACAAAACAACACCCAACCCAGATTGATGTACACTGCAAAACTATCTTTCAAAATTGATGGAAAAATAAGATACTTCCATGATAAAGAACAACTGAAGGAATTCATGACCACCAAACCAACTCTCCAGAGAGTGCTGAAGGATATTCTAGAGAGAGATAAAGATGACCATGGTAACAGCAACAGCAGCAGAGGAGGACAAGGAATTGAATGAAGGAGAAAAGTAGAGAGCCAACAGCAGGAGGATAGTGTGGCAGAGACAAACCAACACATGCCAGTTGTAAACATTAACATAGATGGCCTCAATTCAGCAATAAAAAGAAACACAGGGAGAGTGGATCAAGAAACAAGATCCATTAATACACTGTATACAAGAAATACATTTAACTTGAAAGGAAATTCATAGACTGAAAATCAAAAGGGAGAAAACAATTGTTCCACATGATGGGAGACCACAAAAAAGCAAGGATAACTTGCCCATCAACCACAGGATGGATAAGAAAGATACAGTATTTTCATACAATGGAAAGCTATCCAGCTATAAAGTAGGATGATCTAGAGGCCCTTGTAGGTAAATGGATGCAACTGGAGATCATGCACATGAGTAAAATGGTTTAGGCTCATTTAGGCAAGCACGAAGTTCTCTCCCTAGCATGAAAAACTAAAGGAGTTAGTGGAATCCAAGAAGCACAATAGATACTATGAAAGTGATAGGGGAGGAAATGCCTAAAAAGGAAAAGTAGAAACCACTGTTAATTTCCTATTATCTTGTTTTGAATTCTGGCATCATTTTCATCATTTTTTTAGGTTTGCTTTTTTTCTGTCCTGTTTGATTTTTCTGTGTCTGATGGTATGGGTGGCTATTTTTAAGATAATGGAATGTATCATAGTAACCATTGTTGATTTCCGATTATCTTATCTGAAGCCCTACAATGCTTTCATACTTTTGTTTGATTCATTTTATTCTGTTTTGATTTGTTTGATTTTATTATGTGTGATAGTATGGACAGTTATTTTGTAGAAAACAAGAGACATTATAGCAGCCATTGTTCATATCATATTATCCTGTTTTGAAGTCCTATAATGATTTCAATCTTTTGTTTTGATTGGTTTTAGTCTATTTGTATTGTTTGATTTTATTATGTGTGAAAGTATGGACAGCTGTCTTGAAGAAAACAGGAGACATTATGGTAACCATTGTTGATTTCCTATTGTTTTGTTTTGAAGTCTTACAATGCTTTCTTTTTTTATTGGTTTTATTCTTTTTTTAAAAAATTTTATTGTGTGTGATGGTATATATAGCTATTTTGAAGAAAGCGAGACACACGATAGTAGCCATTGCTGATTTCGTGTTGTCTTGTCTTGAAGGCCTGCACCACTTGTTCTGATTTGCTTTATTCTGTTTTGTTTTGTTTTGTCTTGTTTTATTCTCTTTAAAATAAAAAAATTCTCTTAATGCAGAAAAAATTAATAATAAGTCACACATAATGTAACCAGCGCATTGTTACCCTTGTGTGGCCAACAGAAGAAAAATCTATGTATATAAAAAATTAGTTAAGATAGTCAAAGAAAAAGAATTTTGAGTGAAAAGTAGTTTTCACAGGGTCATCTTCAGATTTCATTTTTAATGCAAAATGTTTATTTGAAAATAATAGAGCAATCGTAACAAAAATATAGTCATATAGCTAGTTTCTCTTCATTCATTGAGGTGAAATTTTGTGTTAATAATTTTCTGGACAATGTTTCATGTCTATATCTTATACCCTAAACAATTGCTGTGAATATAACAGTATGCAATGTGCTGATTATTGTTACTGTCCTACTGGTTTATTGTGAAATTGTTTTACCTTAATTTCTTACTTTTCTTCTGTTTAAAAAATAAATAAATAAATAAAAAAGAAGGAGTGGAGCTCAGTGAAAAGGCCCTGGGTTGAATACCCAGTAGGGAAGGAAAAAAATTGATTCATTAATTAACTAATTTTAAATTTAAAAGTCCTACAACCAAAACAGTGGGATTGGGAGAGTAAATGAATCAAATCCCTTCACAATACTCTAGAAATTTTTATTTCATGTATTTTGAAGCTCTATACTTGAGGGGAAACACATTTCTGAATCTCATGATTTCCTGATTAATTATTCCTCATCATTAACTTTGATCTCTGGTGCTGCTCT